>MNPL01000016.1:0-31373 GCA_002081605.1 Tropilaelaps mercedesae
ATATATATAAGAGAGAGATAATACATGTTTCAACTTACAGGCCATATATATATATATATATATATATACAGAAGGAATTAATTGTTACCTCGGCTTCTCTATATTTTTAGTTCAACATCGAAGGCTTGAACGAGAACTGTTTTGACAACTCGGATTGCTGGATGGTGAGTTTAGCATAGTGTATTCTGAATCGGTATCGTAGCTCCGTCTATAATGAAAGGCTTCATACACTCTCAAAATAAAAGCTGTAATCAGAAAAAATTTAATGCGCTTCGAGTTCAGTTGTTTCAGTCGTACGGGCATCGAGCACGGCGGCTAAACGCATTCACGCGTACCTTGCGACTGAAGAAAACAAGTTAGTGCACGGGCAGTCCTGCAGCTGTATCTCTATATTTGTGGGTTTCTTCTTACGAAGCATTGCGGACGTAGTATCGTGGACGTTAAATGTTGGCTGATGCTCAACCCTGAAGAAACTAAGCAATCGTTTTAAACTGATCAATGCATTGGATCTGCGAAATAGTTTACGTATGAACCCAGACAAACGCTGACCTTGAAAGAATAATTAGTTGATTGAGAGGTTTGCAGACTAAGATTAAGTTGTTATCTCTGCTATTGATAAATAGTTGCTATGTGATTGCAGTGCTGGGACACGTGCCATTTATTCTACAGCAACTTCATGGTATGGGGTCCAATGTGCTACGAGAATCAGCTCTGCGTAAGTGGTTCATTCTTAATTTTTATCCCTACATCAACGATTTTCGAAGGCTTAGCCCCTATCCGACTGAGTAAATTTTACAATGATATTGGTTGCAAAATTACGGTTACACAATTAAATAATTTGCCATATGACATACGGAAGGAACACCATTACGTGCATAAACAATTACTCTGTACTTACCACACCAGTCACTTTTACGTGTGCATCTCTTCGTTGCAGTTTGCTGGCTGTCAGGAATCTTGTAGATTCTACCACACCCGCATGAATGACAGCGGAATAATCTCTACAATCAACAACTTCACTCAGCCGTTAAAGTGCAGTTATAAGCCGGACAATGATACCATTGAATTTGAATGGTCCAGACCGGAGAGTGTCAGCGGGGCAAATGAGCCCCTTGTCTACGTTTTAACGGTACAAGATATAGTGGCCGGATATTTTCAACAACTAGTGCAAACTTTTTACCGGAATGCCACTGTTCGCAGTGGGCTACTCAAACCGTCGATGCTAATTCGGCTCGCTGCGTACAGTTCAAATGGAAAAGTAGCCCAAGTCGAAAAGAGCTGTTCCGAATTCGAGTTAAGCCCAAATGGCCAAAGTGGTGAAAGCACGCCCCTAAGCGAAAATACCAAGGATGACAAAGAACGTCGTCATGAAGAGAATTCCTCACTCGACTACGTAAACTATCACTCTTGGGAACCAGCGTTGATATCACTGCGATATTCGGTTGACTATCTAGGTGGCGTCGACGCTGAGGTTGCATGGTCACACCTGTCTCATAGGGGCGAGGTCAGGTATGAGCTCGAATGGAATTGCGTCGAAGAGGACATTGATGTAAGCAGGATTTTGGTTACTCAGAGGAACACTGCAGTAATTACGCTCTGGCCCAACAATATCTATCATGTCATACTTAGAGCTTTCGTTCCTGATTCTGACCGAGCTGTCGCAAAGAGCAAGATACTCATAATCGACACGACCTCAAATAATGCTAGTTCAGAAGAGGCTCTGCGTTATTGCTTATATTGCTTTCCTATAAAAGATACCCTTGTTATGACCTTCCTGTGTACCGTTGCTATCGTTTCAGTAGCTGTATTTATGAACATCTATGTAAGACAGTGCCGCTCAGTTCGGCACAGCACTAAAGGTCACGCTGCGTTTGTATATCGACCTAATTAAAATGTGAAATAGTATTTTTCATATGCATTTTCGTACTGTCTTTTACAGTTGATCAATAAAAAATAAATGCTTTAGTTGATCTGCTCTATATCACTGTATCAAATATTGGCTGAAACCTATAACAAGCTTTAAATGATCGTATCCGAGTGAATTTATTTTTAGTCATTTTCTTTTATATAGCTAATGTCCTTGGATAGCCCTAAACGTTTCAAGTTGAACGATTAATTTTATTTGAATACCAAGTCGAACATTTAGCTTAAGTGATGTCCTGACAGCTATTATTTGCAAAAATTAGATGAAATTTCTTTTTTATGCGAACTCGTGTTCGTTCGCAGTTAAGTGGAAGCTGTATCATTGAAAAATAAACCTATGTGGATATGGCCTCTGCCCCACTTACTTTAGGGAACACGCGCTAGAATTCAGAAGTACTTCCTCTGCAATGAAAGTATGATGAACTTTTTTTTATTTATTAAATAAAGTATTCAGTAGATAGCGAACGCAGTATGTTGCGTGTTCTAACACGCTATATTATATAAAGCCGTTCAAAGTCACACTAAATTTAGTCTCTCTAATCGAAATACGTACTTTATGTACCTAGGAGATCAGGTTAATGTTGGATTGCTTATATTGACAAACTGCAATCACAGTATATTTACCACTCAGTTTTGAAAGAATAAAAGCTTTGTCTTGTTAGATAGCATTTCGCAGTTTTTTTTTAACAAGTGACATAATGCTTTTTATTAGTGTTTCAACGCATATAATAAATATCTCTGCCTGTATATTAGCATTAAGCGACGTGCGTGTAATAGTACATCCCATAGGTTCCTACATATCCATCTTGAACTATGTATATAATCAACTCAATTATATAAATTTCAACTGCACCTCTATATGTCGAGTTGCTATTACATTACAATTTACATATTTTGCCTATTATTTTTACTATGACATATAGATCGAATTTCGGATAAGGCTTTCGACCCTCCCTTCACTAAGACTGAATCTCTCTTGCCGGCCCTGATCCGACTATAACAATTAAAAAATGCTCGTTTCAAGTACTATACGTAGAAAGGCAGAGACAGAGAGAGAACCGCGGGAAATCGTAAACGTATTAAGCCATATTTCGCAACGGTTGGTACCAAGAATGTATTGTCACTCCAGATGTTAAAGAAATCAAACGGGAACTCGAGTCGGCCCAGTCATGCCTAAATCCACCGATTACTTTGTCGCAAGTGTAAGCTCGTAAGATTCTTGTTGCGGTGCAGTCTACGAAAGAAAATTGGGCTTCTGGAGCTGATGAAGTTCCTGGCAGTCAAGTTAAGCGTTGTGCAGCTTCGCTTGCTTGCTCCATTACACATCGCCGACCTCTCGTTGACTAGCGGAAGTTTTCCGTCTGCACTAAAAGATCGGCACATCATTCCACTTTTTGAAAAAAGGACTGGAAGCTTGCGGATAGTCACCTATCTCGCTTGCGGACTACATGTCCAAAGTTTTGAAATATTGTAATGGCCGGACTATATAAATATCTCTTGTCCATTGCCTACTTCTCGGCTTGTCAGTTCGCCTTAAGAATAATGCCATTATCCGAGTTAGCTCTTGCTCGCAAATTTTAACAGAAATTGATTTTATCATGCGAATATACTCTCGATAATTCTCAAGGCGCAAATTTCTGAAGTCTTTATTTTCTAGATTATTTTTAGTTGATGCTTCACTGCTCGTATTATGACAGATGGTGTAGTGTCGCACGTTGTATTCGTGAACGCATGATCTACTCCAGCATGATTTATGAATCGAGCGCTTAGTTAGTCAAAGCCTTTGAAGGCCTAAAATGTCATAGATGTGCCATGTCCAAAGCAAGATGACCACAATCGACTGATCTTGTTGTGCATGCGGTGAATAATGCCAATTAGCACCTGATTTTTTTACTTAGTGTTTTTGTCCTAATTACTATGCATCTGATAACTTGTGTATCGTTGCCTACAGTAGCCCTTCTCTTAATAATTATAAGGGAAACGCCAATGCATTCGATAGCCGAGGCGTCCGATAGGAAAACGGCAGGAATCTAATGCGAAAGCCAAAAATGTCCACAGAGCAATACCGGAGCAGCTTATGGAGCACAAGGGTCTTGGAATACATTGCGGCTGACAGGGATGTTCCATGCAAACTAGTTTTCATACGTGTTTGAATTCAATACTAAGCATCCTATGGAGATGCCCTCGCCAGCCACTCAAGCTCACCCCACACAGAATCTGCAAGTACGATTCATTGTGGTGTATAAAGGCGTAGAGCTTCATACACTACTATTACACTACTATACAATACTATTAGACACAGTGTTTTTTATCGTGTTTGTTTTTATTGACAGTTTCTGGAAAATAAAACCTATTCTCTCGTTTATTGCGTCACGGGGCAAACTAAAATGTTTTTAACTTCAAAACCTATATTTGTGCTAAATCGCGCAATACTGTGCAATTGGAAAAATCGGGTATGATATTGCCCATTTCAAAGATAAAGTTTACGAAACGCGATGTTAGTGAAACTCGTTTCGAAGGTATAGAAGTTATACGTTAGAACAAATGCTGGCGGAATAATTAATAAAAAAAAAAACGATTTTTTGTAATTGTGTATTTTGAAACCAATATAATGAAAAATTTCTATGTAAAATGTACGCATTTTATAAATTTCATGGTGTGACCTCACTCGTAAACTTTGTGGGAACTTATCATTCCTATTTTCATTGCTTCACTATGTATTAGCCGAATCGCTTTGTAAATTAAATTCACGCAAGCTGCATCGCAACTTATGTGCGTTTCTCGAATATGACGGAGGTGCCACAGTAAGCTAATACGTTTGTCCATTGTCTGACGGATCGATGGAGGTGCAAGGAGTTCTCCGTGTATCAAATGAACGTCAACCGTGTCAGAAGAAATGAACGTGCACCATGTATATCCATGTGGATGCGCTTGCAAGATATTTGACACTCATTATAAGTATGTACGAACGTTTTTTCAAGGTTGCGTATTTAGACCGTATATAAACGAACGATGACTATTTTCTGTGGCAATTCCTGTCTTTTTGTTGACAATTGATGAACAACGACCGAACAACAAGTCCCTTTTATGTGTAGAAAAAAACGTGAACTTCGGTGACGTTGTTTATACGTACAACTGCCAGAAGGTACTCTGCGCGCATGATTTATAAAGACTAAGTTGATAAGCTTTTTTACTGACATTTTGCTCTTTAGATTCGATTTAAACGCATCAAAGCGCATCAATCTGACAACTTTGGTAAATGTGTTACCAGCTTGTTATTCTGTCATGTTTGTTATTTACGATGAGATATATTAGCACCTTCATTCGCACCAAAAGGTGCGATTAATCATCAAGGCTATGAATGATATTATAATATAAAGTTAGATTTCACAATAAAGACACATTTGTGTTAATAGAGTTCACCAAGCAAGATCCCAAGGTACAAATTACAAAGCTCAGGCGAATTAGTTAGAAGAAGGCTTCATTAGTACGTTCCATTCTTGCAGCTTCTAGTGCCGTGATAATGTGGTCGCGTCGTATTCATTACTCTCTAATGCCGATGAAATCAATGGCATCAAAATAAAATATTTTTACGATATAGTACACTTGGATCTCGACTCTGTAAGTTTGTTTATTATAAAAACTCGGGAGATAAGTGGTGGTTACTGCATCATAGATTTGAAAAATTTCGTTTTGTACATGATCTAATACAAAAACAAACTTAAATAAACTCCTAAGGGCCTTATTTTTCCTTAGTCCAAATGGGAGTACCATATAAGTCAGCAATATTTTATTTCCTTTTAATCTACGATTACATCTGAAATACTCCTTCGAAATATTGGAAGAGCGCAAAAATTATTTATGTATGCTGTTGATAAGAGGTCTTAACGCGGCTTACGAGCGGAGAAAGGTTTCCTTCGACCGTATCTCTCAGGATAAAGATGTATTACCTTAATTTTGCGCATCGACATTTATCTGAGTAATTGAGTTATATAAAGAAATCGAATAAACCGGTAGGCCCACGAAAATGCGCTATTTTGACATTTTTATAATGAAAATATTGTTAATTTAAATTTGAACAATTAAAATTGGGCTTATACTGTGTTTAATGTACTGACTCATCAGTTTTCTTTTAGTTACGTGGGTTAAATTACGTCAGACTACAATTTTCCTCTTATCTTGATCATTTTGCTATAGGAATACAACAAGGTGAATATGACAAGGTAATTTCCAGGATTTAATTTATTAACAGCAGTTGAACAGGCCGGAGCTCATTGCGATTCTCTAAAATGGCGCCTGTGACTAGACCCAAAAATATCAAAACAAGTGAGTATATTTTACCATGATCAAACTTTTTTCACATAATACGGCTAGTACACGTTTATTATAGGCAAAGATTTGCGATGCACGTGATGATACTAGCGTATGCCGATCGACGCTTACATATTTAGCTATTAATAGTCCTAAAATATTTTGTATACAAATTTAAAAATCGGTGTAGATTGCGGCTTAAACTGTTAGGCCGATTGCAGTGGAGCAATCTCTCTCTCTTTACAGTAGTCCAGTTGATTACTCTAATATTTTGGCATTAAACTGGACACGGTGTAAACATTTAATAACGATACAAAAATGTATATCAGCCCAAAAATATGGACTAGGCCGGGCTTTCACACACTATAAAAAAATGAAGGCTTCGCAAAATGGATAAGTATGCCAACTTATGCGTAAGTCTATATTGACTTATGCATAAGCTGGTACACCGCGTACCTACTAATATTCGTTGCATACTCTTTATTTAGTATTTGTCACACCAGCAAAACTCATCTATAAGAAATTCCGTTCTGGGTCGAAAGTGCGAACTGAAAATTGTCTAACTCGTGCGTCTATGATAAATGATGAGCGTTGTTCCCACGTCGTTGAGGATATTCGGGATCCAGAAGAGCGCGTGCTTCGCGACTTGTATATTGAACACGCAGCTTACTACTGCGATTCTGTAAGTGGCGTATGTTTTAGGATTTGCATAATTAGACAAATCACATACCTAGAACTAGAAAAACCTGAGGAAAATTTTTTTAGCGAAGCCATATGCTTTTTCGACTGTGTAGCAATAGTTCCTGCTACAGACGCAAATAATTAGTAAATGATGCGTGTAGGAAATGATGCGTTCTCTTTCAATTTTATAAAGACGTTTTTTTACCGATTATTTCTAAGAACTCATTTATTATTTTGCTCTCCCATTGGTTGTAAGAACCAAAAAGGGATCGCACAGTAGTTCCTTGCGTGACGGGCTGATACGGCTTGAGTGACTCAGCTACCAACATGGAAAATTAACAATTTTGCTTTTTCATGTTCTCTCATGTTCTTTTTATAATCAAGATCGGATGCGCTATAACTGAGATCGATAATGTACTGGGAGTAGATGAACACATATGGACGGCACTCTGGCAAGGTGCAATGTCCAGAGGAGGTGCGCTGACAAGCTCAAAGCGTGCCGAGCTTCGTAAACTTCAAAAGCAGTCTTTAGAAAATCTACGACACAAGTATACCGAAATTTCAAATTCTCTCTGGCGGAAACCTAGGTAAGTTCCTTTGGGTAACATTTCAATATTAATCATGATTTAGTCATTTAATATTTTTTTAGACCTTCAAAGTAAGAAATCTTTAAGCTTACCGACCAACCTTGTAACTTAATTTACTGATAAGCTATCAAAATAGCTACCTTTTTAAATATTCGCAGATTAGAATTTGAGCTATTTCGTAATGGCTACGATCGGTTGTATCTCGTTTGATAAATTGTGAAGTCGTTTTTCGTGCGTGCATTTCGTCAACGTTTGGTGATAGAGGGCCTCCCTCACTACGCCTATTAAGCCTCAAAGCGTCAATGTGGATTAAATTTCAATAATTGCAAATCATAACCGCATCTATAATGTTATTGTGTTTACTGTTATAGAATTTCCTGTCGTCACCATCTAGATGTGGATGCAATTTACGGTCAGCTATTTGCTACTCAGTTGGCAATGTTCGAGTTATTTCGCGACATCCTTGACTACCTCAATGACTCTCGACTGCCGACCGAAATGTACGGAGTTCAATGTAAATTCGAAATCCGAGAGAGCCTTACGAAAGCTAATAAACAATGTGCCCAGGTATGAGCGAAGTGCTGGACCTACATTTTAAATAACCAAGTTATTTACCGTAATTTTTAATAACTTCGCTTTATCGCTTTAAACCAATGTAACCTTGCTGTCATTACTTTAAGCAAGTATATACCTTCATGCTTTGAATGAGGAAAATTTTCACAAAATTTAGGGCCAAATATAAATAACGTTGCTGGATCTAATTATCTATAAAATCTAAATTATTTACAGGTACTAAGTGAACTTAATAAAGCCTGCACAACTTACGGGAATAAATTGGTGAGACACTTTGCTGACTTCGACAGGAGTCATAAAGATCTAAAAAAATTCCTGTCTAGTAGTGGTAGAAACTTAGTTCGCTGCGATTCACTTATAACCGAACAGTGGGAATAAAGCACCAGATTCACAAATTATTATCAAGTGTTAGACACTTCAAATAATTGCTAGGGTGGCGCAGATAATATGTAATTAAACAAGCAACGATTTTTCAATGATCGAACACTAAATAGAAGGCATACATAATATTTTTGTTTCTGCTATTTTAATTGATCCTTTTTAGTTACATTTTATTGTTGAATAACAATGTATTTGCAGAATAAGAGAAACGCCTTGATTTATTAAGCACATTTAATTGTATGCGAGCGACCTTATGAGTTTGCCTTAATAGTTGACATATACGAATTCAAGTGTTTAACGAAAGCTAAATATATATATTTGCCGCATGCATTCGCTAAAGTTACGCGAAACACTATTCCAACAATGTTTGTGAGATACATTTAATATGGTACACATGTGTCAGATAATTTATTTTACGTAGCCTACCTATATTCTCAAATCACCCTATTTTGACATTAAATACACGCTTCTACCTAATCGAGTCTGCTAGGCCCTAAGTACAGACGGCGGTCTGTCATATGTTACAAAAGGGTTAAAGAAGATAAGAGACGAGGCTGCGTTGTTCGAGTTCACTTTAAAGGAACAGGACTAGAACGCTGCATTGCTGAGCATGCTAGGTTTATTTTGATCTGTTTGCCCAAACTGCGTTGCATTTCGTCAACCTTATTAACAAATATTTACTAAATATCACATAGATATAAATTCAATTGCTTTGTTGCTGTGCCTCGCGAATCAGGCGAATGAGGAATTGCAGCGACAAGCAAAGTAGTAGGTGCAAGGTCAGAAATACCCTTGCTATAGAACAGATATCATCTGGCAATGTCCCATTAATATCTTATAATAAAATGTGACACTTTGCCATCTTAACAAAATAGAATTCCGACAGATCGAACACAAAAGCTAAGTCCAAAAATAATAGACACATTTCCTAATGAAAAGACAAGGTAGTAAGGTTCTTTCGGTAAGTTTTCCACATTTACGCTTTTCCGTCGCCAAATATTTGGCCTTAATTTTGTAATTGAATATCCACTATGGAAAAGTACCATTAAATAAATCGAAGCTTCTCAGTAATAAATTGTGCATCAAATTAGAGATGCAATACGGTGAATTATGCAGTTATAAAAGAGATCTACAGTTCGCGCGCGTTTTAGAGTGTGGACCGTCCATAATGGCGCAAGTGCAAGAGAATCTCTTACATTCGAATATTGTTCACGAAGTCGCGTATTTTTTTACAAGGTTGTTGGCAAACTACCGAAATCTGCACAGATAACTCATGTTAGAATGTAACATTGCTGTGATCTATACTGTGTACAGTTTGTCTAAGAATTCCTTAGTTCCCTTGTCAGATCAATACGCACAAAGCAAGTTAAATAGTCTAACAATAACTCATGTATGTACATATATCGAATATAGTTAGTCATTGGAAACGATGGAGAAATAAATCATACTATTAATAATAACAATAATTGTGACAGATAAGCTAAATTGAAATAAACTGGGCTAGACCCTAGCCCCAAAACGAACCTGCTTGATCTATCTTGTTTCGCATACTTTTTAAAGAATCGCTGCCGCTCAGATATTGCATGGAAGCCAAGAGATGCGATACATCGATTTCCTGTTCGGATTAAAACCGGATTAGGTTGATTTTGTCAGTAGTATATTGCGAAGAGCACTAAATTATGATGTCGTTTGTCAGTTCAAGTTCGCTATTGAGAAGGTCATTCTCTAAAATGTGTGCCTCCTTTAACAAAAACGGAAAGACCGTTTACCCTAAATAGATCCTATAGCTGAAATTCTCTTTTATGTGATTGAGCCGGCAACTTCCAAGTTGTAAACGCCACACACGAACTGTGGTGAGAAAAACGCAGCGCGACCCTCTGGCAAATTAAAAAAAATTCCGGTAAATTTGTGATCGGCTCAGATTGGGTATATTCGAAATATGATGGGTCTTTCCGAGCAGTGTGTGACTGGCGTCACTGCAAACAACAAATGTGCCATCACTAATGCTTATTACTGGTGCCCCACGAGGTCATAAACTCATATTTCTAAAAAAATTCTGAAAAACTAGAAAACACGAACTTTGCCAGTGGACACAGCCAGTTAGTTTACTACGCCAACTGTGGTATTTTCAATGCATTAGCCGTTAGAATGTGGCGCGACACGAGAAATTTCGTGCAGCGACAGGTACGTTTACCCGAAACCTGGGGGTCGATTTCTATACAGGTTGAAGCAATGTGGTAGATCATCAGATCTCTTGTGTGCATTATGCTGTACGTGCCACAAGCATTCGTTCGTGCTGTTTTCATAGAAAATAACCATTGTATGCTTACTAGATACGGCAGTAACCCTATTGAAGACTACGTGCAATAGAACACTTTCTAGTAAACTTTAGTGAATACAATTAGTCAAACATCAATTAAGGTAAACATGAAGATTCAATTAAAAAATCGTGAGAGCAAGTTGGTAGCCGATATCAATTTCCGTTTGTTTTGCACTTTTACCAACGTTAGTCTGAAGGTGAAAATCGTTACCGTTTTCTGGCCAGAGAGACGCGTCTGTTTCCAGAATCCTACCACTCTGTGGTAGCGTGTGCTCATTCAAAGTGTAATTAGGAAGCAACTTTATCTGCTACCGTAGAAATTGCCGGATTTCTAAAAAATAGAGTAGACGTGCAGATAAATTTTGTGCGATCATCAGGTGGATTGAATCGATGCTAACCGACCATTCTATTGTTATTCTTTTCATCTTATTAATTGCAAACGAAATCCGTGCGGGACGGCTATAATTAGGTTAATTTTTACATTTTGCACCGTTGTCAAGTCAAACGTAGTCTAATGTTGGAGTGGCTGGCTCAGTGGGAACAGGTCTACTTTCTTGCAAAGGAAATTTTACACACAGATGCCAATCTGCAATTAAATTGACATGTCATGCACTTTTACAAAGAAAATTTTTTATTCTATTATATTAAGGCTTTTTTAACTTTGCTCTCGCTTGTTGGTGAATATTTGTCTAACAAGGCGTTCCTGTGAACAAATACTATTCAAATGCGGTGGCAAATATCGTTGTTTTACGGTCTACTTTACGTAACTGTTAGGTTCACGTAAGTATCTATTAATCCGAATTGTAGTAATGCGGTGATCTGATCATAACACCCATGGCAATTTAAAAGATTGTGGCCAGGTTGTCACCTAAATGAAGTCTTTACGCAAAATAACAACGCCTGTCTGGTTTCCCCTAAAACAGTTTTGCAGCATTTCTGTATTGAAAAATGAATGAACGTTTCAATGGAATAAAAAATAATTCATTAGAATACAGACTTGCATTGCGGTGTAAAAAAGTTACTGTGAGTGCCAGCAAATAACGCCATTTGGAAATTGGTACACAGAATACATCGCAGAAATCTGATATATAATGAACCAAGAATTTCCGTAGGGATTAGATTATGCTACCATACGAATATAGCATTGGTGTCAAGAAATTTGGCAGAGGATATCATCCACATCAAGGTGGTTAGTTCTCAAGAGCAGAGCCTTGATCCGTTTGAAACGTATCACGGTTCTCAGACATTCAAAATATAAAAAAATTTTGACCATGGTACTAACCAACGTAATAGCTCATTACGATTCAGCACGGGTGCACTAATATTCCTGAATCGTCTTTGGAAACGGTGGCCCTACGAAGTGACAAGTTAGACATTGAAATTTTTCGCTGTCATTCCTCGATTCACAATTAAACCACCTGCCTTTTGTTTACCCCTATGCTATGTAAAGTGTATTTATATCAGTTAATCGAACGATGGGTCGCGGAAGCTTCGAGTTGCTCTCCATGGAATCCGTATTAATGGAGGAACGCTGGGGAATGGGCCAACGTTTATTGTTATACGTACATTACGCCTTAGCGCTTCAGACTTCCGACATGTGTGGAAGATTTATTAGACACAACAGCAAAGAAGAGACCGCGACGGAAAAATTCATAGGTCAGCTAAAGACCGCAGAGGTTAGTCAAGCTATTTATTTGTTGCATGATCATGTTAATCCAAAGACAAAAACACTAAAATAGGAAGTGTTGCACATATGTTTTAAAGGTTTATAAACAAGTTTTCCTTTAATAAACTTTTGAGGACTTTTGAGAGCAGCGTGCCAGTTTCGGTCGTATTCATTACGCAAAAGATGCAAACGAAAGCTGAATAAAAAATGCATGGAAATAAGAAGTTATAAAGTTCTTGATTATTTAAGTTACCGGCCTGTAGTGGTACTACTAAGGAACTCTGGAGAATGAAGACGTGGCCGTGAGTTTTTATAGAGTAGACTTATACTTTCTGCATCAGTTCCACCCTACTCTGGCAAATACCTTGCCGTGAAGCAAAGGTGCTCATAAGCGTTTCCTGACCGCAAAAGATTATTTCAATTATAGATTGTTCTCAGTGTGGGTGGTTTAAATGCGGCAATTCATTTCGAAACGAAGGTTCAGGTCAATTGCCAACCGATGATCAGGTCTCTTAAATTTAATCCTAATTAAGGTTAAAATCCTCTAGGGTAACGCCACATGCACTAATTGAGATCTTGCGGTTAAATGTACGGTATACAAGGAGTCAATATAGAGAAAACTAGCATTCGCTAATAAAAACATTTAATTGCAGTTAACTAGCAACATTAATTACATAATTAATTAATTACATAATTAATTAATACAGCTTAATTTTTGCAGAGTACACTCCGAGAAGATCTGCGTAGAATATCTCTCGGTCCTCTCTTAGTCCCGACGTTCGTTCGCTCATGGGAGTCACCATCTTCGCTCATTAGCTCAGAATCGACACGCTTTTCGTCCTTGGGCAACGAGGTCGGTGAGACATCGTTTCGTCGTATTCAACTACTCTACTTACTCATCTCGCGTCAGATAGGTCTTTTGTTGCTGCGGCCGAGAAATTGGCGTATGCGAGGTTATTACCGACCTCCGAAATCCGCCTGTCAATTAAGTTTCCGTTATGGAGCAGAAAATTATGTGTTCAAGGAAGAGGATTTCGACGCAGGTTCGTCGAAACTGCTGCACCTCAACCTTGATCTACTTCCGCACGATATCTGCCTCCGCGTGCAGCAAGGCCTTTTTCGGACGTCGGTGTACCCTTTGAAAGCTTTCAATCTAGTTTCAACTTGGATCGGCATTCTCGAAAATGAAGTGAGCATCGACAATACAACCATACAAAACCCGACCCTGAAAAGTGTCCTAGAACTTATCTTTTCCGTGGACTATGGAGACACTGTTGGAGAAGTAAAGGCCTGGGTAGAAGTAGAGTGGCTGTTTGCGCGAAAGCCGTTTTGCTTGGGGTCTCTGGATGCTCCAAGTCAGACAGAACACACAGAAACTCGCTCGATTGACTTTTTCACATTATCAGAGCCACTAAATGACACATTAGATGGTTCAACGTCTCGTATTTAGATACACAAGGCTTGCAAGACAACACCATGACTCGGTGTCGGTCGTGTATCTATAATGCTTCATTATGCATTGCAAGCACAAAGATATATACATCTGTTAAAAATAAATCATCGCATGACCGTATGGATGATTGGAATAGAGACGCCAGTGTCGGAAATAGAACGTATGTATGACACAACTGATGTTCTTTAATGAAGTCGTAATAAACTCGATGCTTCAAGAGAAAGTTCCATAAAGTAGATGGCGAGAATGAATAAAAACTAACTTTATTGCTAACATCTTTTAGGCATCTATGAAAACTGCTCCTATTTCCATGGGCTCCGTGGAATCCTACCCGGCTACCCAGCGGTTCTACATCGCCAATGTTAACTCTGCGATTTGCCCTAAACATACAAATAAATCAAATCGTATATGACTAGCATTTATGCAATCCTTAACATATAATATACATAGAGTCGCTTTCGGTTTGAAGCGTATCAATCAAGCAAAGAGGACATAAACGCAACCTTACGCACGGAATTTATTGTAGAAGTGCTAGTAGCTAATATTTTTATTTTTCCACGAAATGGGTTAGATGAGACCTAATCACATCCTAGTGCATTCCTTATACTCTCATTCCATATATTATGTAATTTTTTTTATCACAAACTTAGTTCTTTACAGATATTTACATACTGCATATAATAAATTTCTGCACACAAATTACATATGCATTATTTATTAGAAGTGAGAACATTTGTTATAGATTAGGCTATCAGAGAAAAATTTTTTTAAATATTCAGTAAAAAACCTGTATATTGCCAGTAAAATTTATCATATGCGTTTTATTCATACACTGATAGATTCATGCATAGTTCATCGAGCGTATCACAAATTGCTTAGTATGTTTATTCGCAGCTTACCCCCAAGTTGCACTAAAAGTATTCACCACAGAACGTCACGAGAGAAACAATTTTTGGCTCAATTTAGGCCAACATAAAATATCACCTTTAAGACGTTTCTTTTCCATTGCGTCTTCAATCGTGTCTATGGTTTCTATGGCCCTCCATCGCTTTGGTGTGCATACTTTCGTTTGATGATGTGAATCCGCTGTTGGTTTAAGATTACCGTTATGTAGTAGTCTTGTAGGTACACTGTAAAAGAACAATATCGTTTATGTGCGCGCAGCGTCTGTTAATGCAGCGATTTGATTAAATACATTAATATAAATGCTGGAGCACAGCAAACTTGATCGGCATCGGATACAAATTACACGGTGTAAAATAATAATTTACAAGAGTAAAAATATATTCCCCAAAGAACACGGGATGATTTTTAATAGGGAGAAGTACAAATAACAAGGTTTTTCATGCTACACTTGATATCACGATATTTGAACAAAAAGCTGAAATTACACAATTTGTTTACAATGACGTAAACATCTATATATATATATATATATATGTATAATTCATATAACTACGTATTGGGAGCATCTGATGCGTAAAATTAATACTTTTTTTTGAAAGAGGATTTCACGGAAAATACTTGTGACGATGACAGCCTATTTTGGCTTTTGTTCGTTCTAATCTGGTAAATTCACTATTTTATTAATAATTTTCCAAAAAATGCTGATCATTTCTGAATATATTTCAACAGGCAAAGAACGCTTACCACACATGCGCTTGATTCCGTCTCCTGCACCAGAGCATTCTTTCGGCAGTAGATCGTCCCTACTGGCGCAATGCACCATCCGAAAAACGGTCTGAGCCACTTCTTCATTATTCTCAAAATCGCCCGATGACTAAAAAAAAATACCAATGATGACCAGGTTGTGTGCTAAGAAGCTTTATAACAATCTAAATGCGATTTAATTTATTTGTCACGCACTTTCTGCAGTATAGTATCTACATAGTTTTTCTGACAATGCTTATATATACATAGAAACTTATACGCAAGTCCAAGTCTAGCGCGTGGTATAATTTAATCAAAATTTATATATATCGTCGTCTTCATCATCACTCAGTTATTTCCTTGGTCTCTCAGTAAAATACAGTAAAAGGAAAACATGTCTTTATATTATAATCAGAGAGTTGTACCTAATATTTTTGGGGCTGACCATCAGCCAACAATTAATGTTTACGATACTGCTTGTTGCATTACTTCGTAAGACGGACCCCATAAATGTAAAAGTGCAACGTCGAGGATCGGACCTGTGCACCTACGTGTCTCCTCTGATAGTAAGGTGCACGTGAATGCACCAAGCCACAGAGCTCAACGCAGAGTTGTACCTGGACGATAGCTGCATCACCGGTCATGACGATTTGCCCGAGGGTGTCGGGTGCCTTGGCTAAGTTCGAGTACATAATTTCCCCCCGGGAAGTTCGTTCCACCCTTCGAGCAGCCAAGGACAAGTCTACGTTGATTTTTTCGATATCTTTGTTTAACGTTCACTATCGCTTACAGTAGTTTCGTATTAGAAACAATTGAACAACATGAAAAAGCTTGTGTGATGTGATCGAACAATTTTCACAGTCATTCATCTCCTTTGAGGTAACACAGACTTGTTCTCGATGTAATCGACTAAATGCACCAACCCGGCTCGAGGATGAACCCCTACAAATCAGGTGGCTCTGAGTTTGTTAGCTGGCGGCAAATATAAAACAAACATGTGGTGCATTTCGCTTGCTTTATCACACATGTTTTCACAAATATGAAAATCCGCTAGAAAATTTACATTATATGAATATTTTAAAAATGAGTTGATTGAGTTGAAGATAGCTTTGCATGTTTAGCCGATTTGCTGTCAGTAAGGCTCTTATTTTGACAGGTACTTTATTTAGCCATCAAGAGTGCGGTTGTTTCCCTGAGGTGTGATCATTCTGACACCGTTGCGGGGTGTTGTGTTCCATTTTCGACGATCGAGGGCGATGGTCAGCGTTTCAGCTAGTTCTGTTAGTTCATTAAAGTTTGCTGTCGACAGGTGCGAATGTTGAGCTGTGCAGAACTACAATTTTCCTTCGCCGCTGTCGCACCTGATCGGCATCACCCTTCAAGACTCTGTTACTGTCTCGCGGGAAGTAAAGTGAGCGCAGCTCTGATGATAACTCCTACGTGTTCATCAATGTGAACAATTTTCAATGCAGGAGCGTAGAGCTCGCGTGACTTGAGTTCCATCTCTGGACAGCCAGCGCAGCTGCGCCCTTTGATACGCAAGTCTACTTTGTGAAAATTCACTATGAGCTCGGACAAGGGTCTGCAGAGTTTCTGCCGAAGGAAGTACTCACCTCTATTTAGCTTTCAGGTTAGCTCTCTTGTCTGCCGTAAGTTGTCATTCTTGGAGAATGCGACGCGGTAGCTGTGATCATTTGTTGAAGTGCCCATTTTTATTTTTTTTTATCAAACGAGAGAGCTTTAATCATTGTATTAGCAATTTTGGGAGTTATTCATTAATGGAATCAAATTATTATCCTACGTTTGTTATCACGTTGGTCTATAACAAAGCCAGTAGGTTTGTAATAGGCACGTACGACAAGTAGTACACATAATTTGTGTTTGTTTATATTTTTCGATTTTTCCATTTTTGAAAAAATAATACCATCTACCTTTGCTCAGTCAGTTTATCCTTACATACATCCTAGATAGAATTCAGGGAAAATCATTTTACAGTCTCTGTTGATATTGAACCCATGAATTAATGGTAACGCGATTGTTTTACCGCATCGTGTTTCACCAAACGGAGACAGGAAT
This sequence comes from Tropilaelaps mercedesae, assembly GCA_002081605.1. NCBI lineage: Eukaryota > Metazoa > Arthropoda > Arachnida > Mesostigmata > Laelapidae > Tropilaelaps > Tropilaelaps mercedesae. Next base: position 17,622 of record MNPL01000016.1, read on the forward strand.
CCAGAGGACGAGCAGCCACCACTACGGATGGCGTTACCTTGGTTTCGTATAGCACAGAGTGGCTGTTGATGCAATGTGCAATCTATATTCAAATAGAATTTTTACCCAATTTAAGTAAGAATAATAGTATGTTTGTGACGCGATTGAATTCATAATCATTTATGTCGCAGCGGTTGCAACATTACTTGGAAATAGTTATTATCGCATTAAAAGCAGTAAAAACACCCGTATGAGTTTTATTGCAAAATAAAAAAGTGCTGCATTCTCGAATAAACAAATAAATAAATTATCTATTTTGGATCGATAATACCTTTTATGCAAAGTGTTGTGTAAGGCTGTAAATTAATTTTTCGCGAAGAGGATATTCAATTTTGCTTCCGCGTAATAGTTAGCTTTACGCTTTACGCACTTTGTCATCCATAAACACTTGATAACCAAGCAAAGAACATTCATTGATTGATAATTTCGCGTTGTAACTAGACGTCAAGGACAGCCTTAAAGTTAGCACACGTTTTGTTGGTGAAAATAGCAAACGGGGTCAGCTTTATGAACCCAATGTCAAAAGTTTATTTTCGAACAGTCCAATAAATTCTATGGGACGAACTAACAATACTGCTGTCTGTGTACGACAAATTATGCCATGTAAGTAGTAGATGGGCAGGGACACCAAAGCATCCATCAATAAACTGAAAGTTCGTAGACTTCATGAGCGTGTTCATTGCATACGGCTGTCGTTGTTGCTTGATGTAAGTATGAACCGAGGCAATGTGCAATTTCACAATACTCAAGTTCTCGTCTAAACAGACGGTTCACTAAACCTTTGTAGGATTATGGTCAAATTGCACGAATCTAGCAAGTTAGTTGGACGGAAGGTAACGCGATATAAATTTTTCTAGAACCTAGAAATACAAAAAATGAACATTTTTTACAGCTTTATACACCTACACCAATGTACATAGATGCGCATCAATAAATTTAACCGGCGTAAAAACTGCGGAAGTGCTTTTATTGTCCTTAACTTATAAGCTTTTTACTTTATTATCATTTAATTTCAGAAACGACTTCGACATATACGAGGCGTTAGTTTCCGAAATTTGCGTTTGCCCCTCGAGTGTACGTCGCTGCGCCTTGAGCTTCACGACCTTAGTGGAGTAGTGGTGGCCGAAGGAAAACCTGTAGCACCACAAACCGATCCTAGCTGGAACAAACTTGATATAACAGCGAGCCATGCAAGTAAAAGTAAGCTGTTCATACTAACAAGAGACTGTTTTTAGGAGGTATTCTTCAGTGCTTGTTTGAAGCAGCACTTTTATATACTCCGACCTTGTAAAATTAGGTTAATGGATACTTAACACCAGCTACTCTTATTGTCATAATACCACGTATTTAACTGCTGTCTATATTTGTGTGCACTTCTATAACTAATTAATAACAAATAATTGTGGAGCTAAATGTACTCAAGATACATCTATCTCATTACGTTTTTAAGAACTCGGTTGGTGTAATTCTTGCATTGTTGTCAATAATCCAATATTTGTTTTGTTATTGCACGTATATGTGAAACTACTCTCATAGTTCTCTTTTTGGAAGTAGCAGCGACCGCTTCAAAATAAATGAAAGCAAAAAATACACAATCAAAAATGGAATTTTCTCACGTTCCTCTGATTGATTAGTTTTGCATTTGAAATTTAAAGGTGTTCTCGTGGTCCTTTTCGCGGACGATCGGCCGTTGTTAGAATGGACAGTTTTTCTCTCGGGACTAGTGTTCGTGTCGCGACATCCGCCTGATTCGGCAGTCAGCTTTACCCCAGAATCACTGTTGCTAATACTAGCCGAAGGTGTATATTGTGATCGTTCATGTTTTGTGACACCAGATAACACCAACACGTCTCAGCAGAAGGCACAGTTCTGTAGAAGTCAAAAGCAATTGCGTCAATCCAAACTAGTATTACCCACATCGCTACCCTTAGATGATCCATCTGAGGGTAACTCAAATGAAACAACTGTAGGTCGAGTTGAGAACGATTGTACCAATAACACGGGAACGCCTTGTCCGACTGAAATCGGCCGTTGTAACCTCAAGACACCGACGAAGAAGCTACAACTTAGCGATTCAGTCGCTCCTCAAAATCAGGTTAGCTGAATTTTAAAAATGTTATTAAATCGGGGTCGACCTTTAGTAAGCCGAGGTGTGATATAGCTTCTAAATGTTGTGCATGAATCTAGAAGTATGTATCCTTTCCGAAAGTGAGACTATTGGGTTTTGCCATCAAATCGGGGCGAAACGTGCGTTCAGTTTAAATATGATGAGAGAGTACCGAAGCTTGAGGCATTTATGTGCATTCACTGTATTCAAAGTGATCTCAAGAAGTCTGTTTTTTCTTGTTGATACATGTTTGCGGTAATTTCTAATACGGCGAGCCCTGTTCCGTATTGAAATAATAATGGTAAAAAACAAATTTGTGATGATCGCCCGTGTCTGTTTATCTAGCGTCCCAAGGTATATGTGAAACCGGCGGCTTTATGTGACGTTCGGGAGAAGATACTTGTTGAGTCTCGACGACTTCGGAAATCATATGGAGTTAACGCTCTTAACCGGTATGTTAGTTAGTCAGAGGCACTTATACTCAGGGAAGTACCATTTACTTGCTTCGCTAAATTTTTTAAAAAGGCGTTGGTTTTGTCTTTAAAAATAATTTTACTACGTTTAAATACTTTCGTCCAACACGTTTGTGTTTGAATATCTTGGATGTACTTCAAGTAAACGTAACATTATACAAGTTCTTATTTATTAGACCCCAGTTTTAAAAAAATATATCACTCCTCACAATCGTATATCCTGCAAAGAAATGCAACCACGTATTGTTTATTTTGAAAATTGTTATACTCTTTTTCATCAAATTTTTTTAACTATCTGATGACAGTTTGAAGGGTATAATATCATATGAGAGCTATATTACTCATGTATGTGTACTGTTTGCCGGTACAGCCAATTTTGGACACGTTTTTTAACGAGTTATATGTTCATTGTCATGTTTCTGGTGTTAGGTTATCGACGATGGAGCGGGCAATACGACACACGACAGCTACCGCCAGAACACTTCAGAGCAGTCTCGAGAGGTCGATAGCTGATCGTATAGAGTCGTCGACCTATAAAACGCGTTGTGAGATAGAGACTCTCCGGTTGAGGTGCCTCGCTCTTAAGTATTTTGTTATGGAAAGAGAAACCTTACTAGACAACGAAACAAAGCAGCTTATTCGCGAATACGAAAGGGTAGCTCAAATGAGTGAGTTAAAATTATTACGGTTTTTATTGACTATTCAAGTTTAAAAATTTTGAATATGTATCCTCTTGGTAGTATGTTTTATATTGGTTGGTACTTCTATTGCGTTACTAGTTGTAACCAAATTTGAACGCACATCCGGTACCCAATTAAATAAGGTTACATCGACATTCCTTGCATCCCAGATTTTAATTGTATCAGGTCTTCGAGCTGGCAGCACGAGGTCGGTTGTTTTCTGTGAAAGCTTTTTTTTGCCAATGCTGCCATACATAAATATGCAGTCATCGGAAAGATATTTGTAACTACTGGAGGGAAATACACTTTCGGGAGCTAGTATTAGTTATGATTTCCCTGACTATAAGTATTGTTCTTACTGGGCGTTTGTTGCTGCCACATACTTGTAATGCATCTATGTATCAGGTTCGTCCTGGAATCCAGATGTTCATACTAAGAACAACCCACCGTTGAGTTGTGATAACTGCCACCCGGCTAGAATGCTCGAAGTGTGACCCGGGACCTATATATGGCTATGGTGCACAACCGCCTTTGAAGTACTGAGTGGTGATAATTATTGCAGTCGCACATGTTGGTAGAAAGTCCTGAATTCTGAAATGATACAACTAATTTCCTCGGTATGTTTTGTAAGCGAAACACTTTTGAGTGCTTGTTTCTCTTTGCTTGTTTCTCCTCAGAAGCGGAGTTAGATGAGTACCGCCATCGTATCGTAAAAGATAGGGAAGGTCTCCGCCAAACTCGCGAACGTTTACAGGAAAGCAAGCTGGAACTGGATAATGTTGGTTTATTTAAGCGACAGGTGTCGCTCATATGCGAACTGGATGAATACATTTATCCTATCGTACAGGTTAGTAGTGATTGGCGCTCGTTTCCGGATTTTTTATTTTTTCGTGAGGATACGAATGATATTCTTGAACAATGAATTCTCGCTTTATTCTTGAATAAGGCGAGAGAAGCAAAGAGCTGATACCCATTAGAAATGATAAAAACATCGTTAGCTACTGACCCAGTCATGTGAGAGATTTATTGAGAACAATATATTAGCTTTTAGAATTTGTTACCGTTGGGCTTGATTTGAATGCCTTTAGGCATCGTGTAGAAGGTTTAAGCTACTTCATCTCTAGGTCGGTCTATTATTACACTTCAAAATCGTACACTAAAAATATATTCTAATCATTAGTCATGAAAGGGTCATTATATATTGATTAAATTGTAAAAAGTTTAATCAATAGTATCCTAGCCTAGGCATTGGTTTTCTTTTAAACAAGGTATTCTTAAATGCTTCTCAGATTTACTAAATAGAGATATCTGTTGTACGATTTGGCGTCATTTTTACATTATTATGCTTTTGGAGATTATCGTGTTTGTCACCTGAGCCTGCAATATATTTCAATGGCAAATGTTTACAATATAATAGGTTCTGTAGAAAGCTTGTGTAACTTTTGTTTCGGCTGTTTTTTTATTATCAGGTCTAGAAATTGTGGATTTTTTCATTTTTACACTTTCCATTTATTGTACTGGCAGTCGTGTGTTTCGTTGTTACGTTAAATGATGAATTTATTAAGTTACTAAATCCGTTGCACATTTCAGATTCCAAATGGAAATGGATACACGATATGCTCTATCCTTGTACAATCAATGGATGAACTTAAAGATGCAAAGAAACGTACGTGTATAGCTAAAAAAAAGTCAAGTCACGTTTCAGTCTTGCGCTATTTGCCTTAGGATTGCTAGATCGTATATGGGGCATCGATAAATTACTCAGATTTTCTATGCATATACGAATCACGAATATTGCGGAAGATAATAGAAAACCATTAAGCTAAAGCAGAACTTTTTTTATTTTACTGCTGCAAAAAATACAAAACACACGAAACACTAAGTTGTTTCATAAATTACATTTCGTGGGTGCCTTTCAAAATGTACGTATCATCCTCATTTATCATGTGTTTGAAACAAAAAATAATATTGATCGGTTGTACGCAGAGCTGGTAGTTCTAACATGCGTGTATGAAGTGTTGGGGACTTTCATTTAGAATTGTGCCATCGACAGGTGCTGATGATCAAATAATCTCAACAGGAATGGGATACGTATTCCATTTGATTTGCATGCTAAGTATCTTCACCGGAGTACCGCTCATTTACCCGCTCAAATATGACCGCAACAATCCCGTTGTCGTAGACGTTACCATCGACGCATTCCACCAAAAAGAGTTAGTATGGTAGTTTAGTATTGAATTTTATCGTGATAAATTGGCAATTTTTATCGGATTGCACTTTGAAACAAAAGTCTCTCAGTTAACTATTATATTTCCCGATATATCCTCATATTTTAGCTCTGTTTTCTGGTAGCAAATGAATTGTATCTCGGTAGAATTCTATATTTTTCATATAAAGGTGCTTGTTGTTACTTCCACCGTAATGGTTGTTACACTTCATATTCTTGATGGTCAGATTTCCTCTGTGGGTGAAAGGTAAGGATCGATTGTACTTCGAGTACGCCGTACCACTATTGGCGCGTAACGTTGCCCACCTCCGTGTGCACTTTGGGTTGCCGTCGATGCGGGGCAAAATGATGCCCGGTCTTTACAACCTTTTGAATTTCTTCCGGAAAAAAAGGTGTGTTCATACAAAAAGGTAAACGTTAAACGATTCTCTTTTAGCGAAAAGAACTTGCGAAATTTAAACGTAGAAACTGCGAAATTTGAGCGTAGAAACTGCGAAATTTAAACGTACAAACTGCAAAATTTAAACCTAATCTTAATGTTTGACGGCTGCGGTTCCACTAGCAACCATGACATATATTTTTTTGGGAATATAGACTCAAGTTAGTATGATACATGAAGAGTAAATAACAAGGTCCTAAGACCACAATAATAAACAATATGGCACAATCTAATTGTATTTTGCTGGGTCATTCATTATTAAATTGTATTGTTATATTTGTTATTTTTTTTTATTTTAGCTTAGTCCGATTTAAACAAAATGTATAGGTCTAGGAACACCAATCATTTTTGAAAAATTTGTATGTTAAACCTATACCAATTTTCAGAATTCACTTTTATACTCAATTTGTCTATAAATACGAGATTTAATTGGATACTGATTCTAACGCAATCTTCGATTAAGAAATTTATCCCAGTCGACGACAGTGTTTTTAACTCTACTTGTGTTCTATAGGCTGGTGGGAATTACATCCGCGAGCGAGTTGTCCGGAATCGGTTCGATTGTGTCCGATTCGAACATGTCTTCACGGTGTGCTACACCAGAGCGGGGCTCGCCTCCTCATGGAAGCTCACCTCGTAATACTCCACAACTCAAGCTCCGAGTTCACTCCTCTGTGCCTAATCTGGCTTCGACCCCATTGGTGGACATTCTTGAAGACGTGGATAAAGGAGCTGCAAGTGACAACGTCAGCTAACACTAAAAGATGGGACGCCGATTTGTGAATGTCTGAGGCGGTTATCAAGAGGCATATAACGAAATTGTATGAAAGGTGTATGAATAATGTATTTTCGCATCGACATCGCGAGAAGTGGACTGGCAACTAAGATGACGCTGGTAATTTACTTAAACGGTTTTTTTATAGTTCCAAGTCAGCGCACACGTAGACGCAAGTACATTCATATACAAAAGAACTCCACAAGGGCATATATAAATATATATGTGTGTGTACAGGCAACAGAATTGTTTTTGAATGAAGAACAATAACCGGTATATCCGGAGATATGCAGTAGGAGAATTGATGGAAATGAAAAGGTTGAATGGATAGCGGGCGGGTGGATAGAAAATAGAGACCGAAGTTAATATGACGCTTGCATAAAAAACGACCAAGTGGTGATCGAAGTGAGACATATGCCTAAATATGAATAAATTAAAGCTTATAAGTGTTTCCGTTACGTACACAACTGCATAAATTAAGTATGAATAAATTAAAACTTAAAGTGTTTCTGTTACGTAGACAACTGTGTATTTGTCTGTATATGGCTCGTTTTGGTATGGTGTTATCGCTTATCGCTTATCGCGAAGATGGCGTTCGCTAGTTAATTCAGTCAGTGAGTTTGTGAGTTCCTATATATAAATACGCAAATGTTTCGGTCAGTGTCTTTATGCTTTCAAACGAATCCTGCACCATTAAGCAGTATTACTGCTACTGCTAGTATTTTTACTATTGGCTTTACACGACTATTTGGCATCTTTTAATTCTGCATTGGAGAAGTATCCCGACACCTCGAACCTCTTTGTTTACATATATAATATGTAAGGCCATGGTTGTCGGCAAGCTCCGCCTAGATCCGTCGCCTCAGGAAGGCGCTCTTGTCCTCTGCTGCCCACTCTCCAGACGGCGATGTGAACCATTGTGCATTGACATGTGAATCATCATCTTTCAGAACCAGAAGTTTTCTCACATATCGCGTCCTCTTACTATTTCGCGACACTTTGTTAGACCAACTGAAGTCCTGTGTTCGTCGATTCGTTGAGTTATGCCCGAGGGAGCTCTGTTATCCGAACAATATCTGCCCTGTTGGGTAGGGGTAACACATAGCTAGCACGAGTTTCTGTACTGTATGACTCCCGTCTCTCTCTCTCTTTCCGTGGGTTCCCATAGTTCAATAACCGCTCTCTGCACAAGTTTCTGATTTTTTGGAGTTCGCCTATCACGTCCGACTACCAGCGCTATACTTAGGCGTGAAGTTTATCATGCGACGCGATACAACGCTGTTTTGTGTGCGCTTCCACGCAGTGTATCTTACGCGTGAAATGGCGACCAAAGCATCTACAATAAGCCCTTTAATAAATCAACTAGAGCTTCATATCCTTTTTCGTTGGCGACCGCCCTACAAGGGAATTAAAGTCCCTCAGAACGAGCCACATGGCACAAAGCAAGCAGCAGTTTCGTCAGTGTTGTATTACCCATCCGTGCCCTTTGGCCCCTTGTTTTCGTTTACGCTTTAGTCAGTTGCGTTTATCCCAGTTAGCCTCTGCTAAAGATCAACCATTCACTTGCGGACGACTCGTAACCGTCCGCTCTGTCGCCTATTACTCATTGTCACTTTGCTTAGCATGGTTGAACCTCAGCTTACGTATCCTGACGAGAAGAATCCCAGTTTTCTTGGGTAGACTAAATGATGGGGAAACTTTTAGACCTCTGCTGCCCAAGGGCAAATCAAAACAACCAACAAAATGCTCTAGTCGCGCAACCTGTTAGCCGTCCTTCTCCCTTTTGTATATTCATCCGAGGGTGTTAGGCCGGAGAAAGTTCCAGTCTCTTATTGAACGTTAGCTTAGCTTGGTGGGTTTAGACATTTAAGGGGAAGGTAAGTGGTAGCTGTTGGGAGGCAAAATTCCCTTTCCCTACCATTTCTCCCTCGCCCATTCCCGCCGGCCGCGAAGGCTCCTACTGGCCGCAGAAGAAAACTTTCTCTTCTCTGTGAAGGCAGACTTCCTCAAGCATTGGTGTCGTGTGGATTGTCACACACGGTGCCGGTCAAACCTGCTCACGTGTGATTTGACTGCACGACACGTACGAAACGAACGATTCTTTGCTTTTACGAGAAAAAAGTTACAAGTGCAGGAGAGAATTTTGAATGTTCGAGCATTTATTAGCCTAAAAAGGTCAAACCGACTGGGATCACTCAGATTACCCAAATCACTCAGATTCCCCAAATCTTGTAGATGTGCAGGAACGCCTAATTATACATAAACGTTAGTGTAATATTTCAATGCGTTGGTGGTGGTGGTGGTGTGAGGCGCAGTGTAGCTGTTGAACAATGGGTTTACCGCTGACAAGGATTGGAGTCTTGTGGTGTTTCGTTTCGGCAACGAATGCTCTACTAGCATGCTGCAGCTTTTTATCACCTTACTGGATACGAGGACAGATCTTTAATCATACCGAAGTGTATCTCGGCCTGATCGCCCGATGTAATTATCCTGTGGTGCTGCAAAACCAAAGGTAAGACCCGTCCGGCGTAATTGCATAACATACCTGTAGTTGCGAAACACTTTCGATAGACGTCTCGGCGTTGCTTGATTTGCCAGACCGCGTGATCTTATGGATAGAATAATGTGTACGCAACGTAGATGTCAAGCAGCATAACACAGCATTTTATACGCACGTAAAGCTTGGTGGCATCCCATCCGGTTTGTGAATTGTCTCCTAAACCGACGTACGAACAGCGAATGAAGGTGTTTTGGTTCAATATATAATATTAAGTCAGTTGTAAACTTGTTTGCACTTTGGTATTCAGAATAGTACCGGCAGGCGTAGTGGATCTATAACCATTAACTATATAATTTTTGTTAACAATATAGACTTGATATGACTACATTATGTAAAGGCGCATTAACAAGACACAATTAACATTATTAATTGCGGTCGGATTACCATACGTTAGGAAAATTTCAGAAGCGTATTAATACCAATTTGCAGGTTAAGAGTTAATATATCAACATTATCAAGGTAATAATCCCTAGTAACAATAATAATAATACCATGACTTTTTGTTACTGAACTACGAATAATCACGACGTGTCTATTATGCAGATCGTTTGTTTAGCGCCAGAATCGGTCAATTCAAAGGTTTCTAGAAGAGAGGTAACTGGATTTAGTCACACAGTGTTACGAAAACCTCGCAAGGTTAAGAGAAGGTGCACAAAAGTAAACTTTATATAGCAAAAAATATACTCCGCAAAAGCAGTCAAACTTCTAAACAAGTAACTAGAGCTGAATGCCACGGTTATGTTGCTATAATGACCGTAGCAGCATGTCGGAAAAAAGGTTTTTTTTTTTGGGGCGACACATCGTCTGAAGACATCGTATACGCTGTAAAAATGATATATTCGTACAGGTGAAGATGGTTCGTTTCCTTGCCGCACGCATGCCTCTGCTGATTCACGACTCAGTGAATTGAACTAAACCCTCCCTCACATTCCTAGCCAAATTCCCAATGGTGGTCAGTGAGTGGAGTTCCGTATTTACTATTCCTTGCTCACTTGGTGTTGTGTGGTAGTTTCATCGTCGCACACTGATTCTTGATCAACTCTGCTCGGAAAACTTCCCCACCAGCTGTCCTTTCCTCATCTTCCCTGTATAAACTTATACCCTAGTCAGACTGCATAGTTGAGAAGAAATCCTTTCTTTTTATGTTCTTACTCGGTCCGCGCGTCAAACCGCCCCACCCCTCTTCGAGTTTCTTTCTCGAATCTTGGTCTTGCCTCCGCGCTTTACTCGATCCCATCAACCCATCGACGTCACTTCGGGTGGGCAGTGTCTGCCTTTACAGTGAATTGCTGCTCTTGTGTGCGGGGGGAGCAAAGTGGGAGTAGTTGTGTGGGTTGCTGACATATACGGCGAGGAGGCTAGCGTTTCGTGATTTCGCTCGGTTAAACAGCACTCATCGTTGCCTCGCGGCAGTCTCAAACGACAGTTGCCGCTTGAAATCGCTGTTTGCCGCTTCTGCCGACGTTTCATCTAGTGCGGGCTCCATTTCTGCTTCTTATATGCAACGATGCTGGAGCCTTTTGGCCATGGATACTTCCACTATCAGGTTGGGTCGCGACACCCATTATAGGGATAGCTTCTGGATAAGACGGCAGGAAAAACAAAAGAAAAAGAAAAGGTGCAAAAAGAAAAACAGAAGACAAGCCAAGAGAAATATTTTTTCCTCTCTCTATTTTTTCCTCGAGGCAACGGTGGAGGCGTCAAAGCGCAAAAGCTCAACCCCATGAGTAAAACCAACCAGTTGAAGAAATGGTTAGAGACTGACACTTCTTTTGATATAGAATGAAGGCATTACTAGCCCTGTAGATATACTTCGAAGGGTAGAATGTGCGGAATGTAGAGACAAAATGCGCTATTTCATTTGTCGTAATGTAGTCGAAAAGTTTAAGCTCAGTCTACTCTGTTTGAGCATATGGCAGAAACAAAAAGGACGATCCGGGCAAGTAGACAAGGAGAATTAAGGGAACATTTTTACGTCGGATGGACATTGAGGAAACGACAAAAAACGACTGTTCTAAGGGAAAAACACGGACAAAGGTGGTGAGCAACAAATACACATTATTTCTTGGCTCCTCACCTTTAGTAATAAACGGGCAAGCTCGTTTTTATTGAAACCATTCATTACAAAAGTTGTACAGTATGTGCTCATTTATCTGCATTTCCGATAAGTTGTGTATCTGACGTATTAGATTAAATCGAAGATCGTTGGCGTATGAAGGTACGCCACACTATATATACATATATATAACGGTGATAGCTCTTACATAAGCTTACATAAACGCTATAAAAGAAGGTCAAATTTTCCTAATGCTTGTAGAGTAGTTCTGTATATGACAGAGTTGGCTCGGCTTCGTATATTATTTATTAAATAATATAAAATACTGTCTAAATTTGCTTTTCGGAAATTTTTAAATTTGCCCGATTACTACGGTAACCGGTCGATAGGTAAATTTTTCAAAAATGTGACATATCTTGGCTGATGTAGCAATCCACCAGTATGTTGCTTGCTAAGAGACATGGTACCACAATTTAAGCCCATAAACACCTGAGACTTATCTCAAACATGTGTTTCTTTGCCAGTTTCCTCTCAAATTTCCGAAGAGTCTTGTCTGAGATTACTCGTTCATCAAAGTGACTACGAGACCGTGTATATTCCCCATGTATACCTGTTACAAGGTATGAGTATGGATGTGAGGACTCTGATCCATACTACGAGGTCAGCAGTCACTTTTTTTTATCTCTCGGCAATGTCCTACGCTTCGGTTTGCCTATCATACGCTCTCGCGCATCCTCTCTCGCGCACTCGCGTCATCCTTTTCTGCCTCACTCAATTTAGTTGTGGATTCGGCGAGTCGACCGGCTATATCATTCGTCGAGCCACGAACTCTTCTGTCCTTTCTTTCGCTTGTCCTACAGAACACGGCAAACCTTCTAGTGAAGCCTTCGTTGACGCGGGCGATCTCACGTTTCTCCTACTGCCGCCGCCGCCTAGATCTCCCTCGAGACTCCCAACAACGACCCAACGGTGGCAGCAGCGATGGCTCGAAGGAATACAGGCCAGCCAGCAGAAAGAATGGAGCAACGGTAAAGGAGTTGGAGTGACAAAAGAACAAATGTATAGCACTCGTCAGGAACCGCAGAAATCTGCCTAGACTTTTGATACCTTTTGAAGCTCTGACTTCATTAATGTTGACTCATTGCCCCTTTTATGCGGAGGTTCGACAGCCAAACCACGTAGTTACGAGAATGGAGATATACATACTCAGGTACAGACTTCTTCGAGAAGAACTTTGACTGACTGTTGAACTTGAGTGGTCATCGAAATAAAAAAAGTCACTACTATGAAGGAACACACGAAAAGAGCGACCAGGAAGAAGATGAGAATAAGAAGACGAAGCGACAAAAAAGTCAGGTGGACTAACGAGCAAAAAGAGAAAAAAGTCGGCGGAGCTTGAAAAATTGAGGTCGTTTTCGTTTTGAGTTGAAGCTCGCGCCCACTTGCCCGGCCTGATGGGAGGCCAACGTGTCAGAAAAAATATTGTGAGAGAAAGAGATACGATTGAGCAGGGTAGCCAAAAAGTCTTAGTAGGGAAACAGCGCAGATCTTGTTCTCCTCCTCCAGGAACTTCTCCATCTGCCGAATCATCTAAAATTGTTGCTTGGGCCATGCTTTCTTTACTCACATGAGTCAATGCTCCCGAACCACCCGCTTTGGCCTTTCTTTTGCTGAAGCGCGTCTGTTGTTCACTGAATTGTGCGATTGTTTCCTCTTGATGCGTTGCAGATTGTTCTATAGCATTTCCCTAGCTCTGCCCACAGAGAGAAGGCTAACTCTCCGCCTCCATACTTTAAGTTTCTATGGTGAGTGAAACTAGAACTTTTACTCCTTTATATATATGACTATTTGTATAGGCATAAGTGTTCAATTTCCATATCAAGAATGAGAAGCGAAATTATGGCGACGGGCAGAATCTATCAGACAAGCAAATAGTTGGAAGTAAAACAACTCCAATATTTCTTCTGCTGCGTTCCTTCAGAGGAATAAAGTGTCTTGGTGATCTGTACGCCTTTTTCAATATGTGCACAAATTTTCTGATTCTGCGGCGTCCTTTTGGGCTAAGCCGCCTCAGACGTTTTTGTTTTCAGAAGCAAAAACTGAAAAACGTATAAACCACAAAACACGATGAATCTAAATGAAAGCCATTCGCCAGTTGAACAGAAAAACGCACCATGCCTAGAGAATTGCCGAGTCAGCGCTGTGACTGAGTTGGAAGAGCAACAAAACAGACAGCCGGCGAACCCGGGATAGCCGCCTGCGCTTACCGTCTAAGAAAAGAATAGCCTTAGGATCAGTATGTATTAAGCCCGAACAAATCCCACTTAGGATGAACGAGTAGTTTCAAAGTGTTTTATTATTAAATATATATATATATATATATATATATATATATA
>MNPL01000020.1:0-70408 GCA_002081605.1 Tropilaelaps mercedesae
ATATATATATATATATATATATATATATATACTAGATGTTGCGGTGGATTTCCTTCATTTCAGTGAACATTGAACGAATACGTACAGATTTTAAACAGGCATTTTTCGGCATCTGACTACAAGATCTTGCGCTAACGTTGTAAACATATTGTTTGCACTATTGGCGAAAAATTGGAACAGTGTCAACACTAAATTCAAAACATACTGTGCACCCGCCACCAGCCGGCCATAATTCTCATTAGATTAAAAAATAAATAAATTTCTCATAGAATGAACGAATCAAATGTTGCATCATACTGTATCCGTGAATCTACAGCAGAACATTTGTAGACCTGATTTGGTTCTCTACATCCGCCTTAGGCGATATCCTCGCATCTAATATTCTGAATCTACAACAATGCAGCAGTGCCCGACAAATAATGGTAATGTTTCTAAGCCGAAGACCTGACTGACAAAGACTGTATTGGTAGATAGATTTCTTAGATAGAGCCGAAACGCTCAGTATCTGTGTGCACTGAACTCATTAATATGTGATATATCGAAACAGACATGTTCATTTATGGAAGGTTGACCTACGTACGTATATTTTCCCTTCTCATCGGGAAATCTATTTTTAAAAAGAAGTCGGGATGAGGCCACAACTAAGTAATATCAAAAGCGTAACAACGACATGAAGAAACAGAATAGGAAACTACTGCCTGAAATTTCCGCTTAGATAACATTATATTGGTAGATTGCACTTGTGATATTCCACAGTTAGCCTTGCTTATCATCCATCGCTGATAGGCCTTAGACACTTAAACGAACTTAGGCTTTATCATTAAACTGACTATATTAATATTGATATTAATAATTCACTTAACTGTAGAAATCTTATTATATGTGCCATCATTTAGTTGCACCAGGTGAGTTTGCTCAACTGTTGTGTCCACGACAGAGAATATGCTCGCCGTGAGAGTGCAGGCCTTTCTAGGCAACTTCTTACCGCAAAAGTGAATCCAGAGATTGTAGATAAGTTTTGTGGCTTTCGTTGGAAGCTTTGAAGCCTTAAAAGGAAACAGCGACCCTTGGAAAGGACGCCGTCACTAGTAAGCTAGATACTTCCGTAGAAGGATGAGCTCAGCTCGTCGTAAAAATGCTGCAAAGGTTGCTGTCAAGTTAGAAATACAGACCTAAAGTTTCATTCGAGCTGGCGAAATTGTAGTACAATTTATGCGTTTGTTTGCTTTCACTAAAAGTTTCCTTCTTGTATTTCTACTGTAATTATAACTGGTGTGTAATGGTATTGCAAGTTAATTGCGCCAAACACACGCGTGCTATACTTTACATTGGAAGTGTAAGACACCATTTTGGATGTGTCAATATAGTATATTGAGCAGGTGCCCTACAGGCCAGTTGATCCTTAAAAGGGTTTGCGCTATGTATTGTTTGCCGCTGCGACTGTCTTTCTCGTTGCAACGATGTGTATTTATTATTATAGCAACGGCTTTGGATGCCATCGAGTATGCATATCAACTAAATGGATATAGCCGGCGAAACTTGGCGGCTTGACTTGGTCATGCTCCGGGGATTACGTCTGAGCTGGTGTCATGACAAAGATAGACGAATAAGTATGCTATATAGATAAAACGAGGCTTAAAGTGCATATCAGTTTAAGCTTGTGGAAAGGAAAACAGTGGTGCAATTTGAGTTCGATACATTTTGGATAATGTGTACATCGCGTATGCCAGTCAAGAGCTATTATGACTTCTAGTAGAATGTACACGGACACTGGGCTGTTTTAGAGTTCCCTCAATACAGCAGCTGTGTAATTTCCATAATGTGGTGCATGAAATGTGCCCCAATCATACCAATTTGCCCTGGGTAATTGCCAGTTTAGAGCTTTTCCTTCAGTTTCATCGAATTAATTCAGTGCATTATAAATTAAAAAACCTCTTAGAGCTAATATTACAGTTCATAGTGTTGCCACTTCTGCACTGACTTAGATACTATAAATGTACGCCTTACGGGTATTCCGTCGCTACATATTGGGACGCTCTCCGTCGACCTTGCTTACAAAATACAGTTAATAGTATTAGATATTGGTTTATCTTAAAAATGTATCCTCTCAAAGGTCTTCGAATAAATCCTAAGCTCGAAACCAGTTTATTTTTTATTGAAATGATTTATGAATAGATACAGGTTCAGAAGAGAAAACTGAACCAAATATGAAGAACTGCTGTTGTAACCTGGCGCTTGCCAGTTCAAATTCGGGGTAATACGCTTTTTGTGTGCTGTGTAGGCCGCACGCATTGCAACAAAAAAGTCTGTTAAAATTAATTGGACCGGAAACTCAGTGGCTTTACGTTCAACCTTGCACATTTTCTAGTTAAATGAATTTTAATAGTTGCGCTTAACTGATATTGCCTAATGCTTACGGAAAGTCGTCCTTGAGTCGTTTAAAAAGTCTTTTGTTTGCATAAATTTCTCTTTTTGTCTTCACTTACTTACAATGCAGTTAATTTTTAGAAATTGCATCCGTATGTGACTCCGAACGAATGATCTTGTTTGATTATTTTGCCTTGCTTTCGAAGTTTATAAAAGATGTATTTTACCAGGTCACTGATAAATAAAAAGTTCACGGCTAGTTTTCTATCTTTATTACAGACACTAATCACAAACATTGAAAATAACAGTCAAGGCCATCGCTAACGACTTTTTAATTTATTCAAATAGCCAATCCTCTTTACTTATCTATGTTTTCGAGTTTTGTTTGGATGGGAGTTCGCATCTTCAAACACTCACTCACCCGGTAGATCAGTCATCACACGTTTTAGGACGAACTGTGCATACGAAACGAGGATCACCACGTCACATAAAGCTTTCAATGCACGTGTCAAGCTCCTGTAGAAACGTATTTTACGTCGTTATTTTGGTATAATCTCATGTTTATAATACAAATGCAAAGCATATGCGATCATGTGGCAGCCGTCCTGAAATCATCGGATGCGTCTCAAGCATGCTCGCTGTCAAGGTCCGAACAGTTCTACGATCATACTTCCGTCTATCGTCTCTGGTGACAGAAACGTCTACTGATGTATATTGAATTGCACCTTTGAAGTCAATTAAATCCATCCATGTAGGTGGACTACGGGAAAACCCTAAGGCAATTATTACTCCGATAAATCTCAGTAAAAACATAGTACAAAGTGACATGGTAGAGCTTTTGCGGTACAACAGATCGTCAGTACAGCATTGTAGAGACATCGCGCGAAAATGTTACTGTCTAAACGTCATCTATAATGTTTAATAAAAATAGGAGACGGCAAATTGTTTCGTCACACCCGCTATTAAGGTGGATAGCGGAGTCCTTTCAGCGCTCAAATCCCGGGGCTCCACGCCCAAATAATCTACATGGGTGAAATAATCTTACTTTATCTTACTTGGTATTTACATGGAAAGCTTATGTTTTCAAAGTCTATCCATATAAAAACTCGCCACTTGAATTCTCCACAACGATTCGGCTGTGCATTCACTTTGCATACTTTCGGCATTCTTCAAATAACAGAAAAAGTGATTTTTTACAAACGGATCACCATAATATATACCAACAAAAGCGGTTTATTGCAAACAATGCTCCAAAAAGTAATTTTAACGTTAAAAATCAATAAATAGGATATATGCGGTTACTCATCTAGTTTGGTTCAAAGAGGTCTTCGACTGCCATAGATCGAACAGTAAATAACCCAGTACGTTCACAATGAAACAAAACTTGTTGAAGCGTAAGAAATACAAGAACGGTAGCTGGAAACCCTGCTGAGAACACTATGAGACTATATCGTGTCAAGGAACACGTCCTGTGCGCGAGTTAAGTCGAATAACAGGATCCTTGCCCTTTTCGAGGCCTTAAATCAGTTTCTTAGATCAGACCTGCCAGGGAGTGAACCCATGCATAGCCCTGTTTACAAAGGTTTCCACTTCGTTCGAGCTGTTAAATTGTAGGGTAGTCCTTAGTAGCCCGTACGTAGTGGGCTTTAGTATGCAGACATGTACCATGTCCTATAGTTGTAACACTGACAAACCGTAAGATGACGAAACAATATCTACTCCCATATATTCTTTAACGAAAACGAATTATTGAATTTAACCTTCGTTATATATATATACATATAGGCACTATGCATGTTAGTTGTTAAACGATTATATGCTCTCTGGCCCAAAGGTCTTTTATTTTGGATTCGTACACTCTTCGACATGTACAAACGTGGTTTTAAGCTTTGCATGTTTCCATAGATTGGATAAAAACTCTACTAAGAGATCCTTGACTATATCAAAAGAAGCAATCGAAAAACAAGGAAGGCCTAGAATAGTACGAGTTGTTACTACTGCTGACGCAGTAGTCTCTTTTGGCCTGCTTTTCCCATGTTCTTGAATTATTTCCATTGATGAAAAATGTTATCTACAGTGCCATTTTTTAATTCGGCTATTTTTTTAACGTTTGTGGGTTTTCTTGCTTAACACCTATTTATAGCATCGACCCGTTACTACAAATGACACCACAATATTATATAGTAATGGAGTGGATGCTAGCCATGTCAAACTTCAATAGAAGCGCAGATATCTAATACAACGTAGCCCCAACTATTTAGCTCTGTGGGTACTAGTTCCCCTTAGTCGACGTAAAAGATATTTACTGAGTCAAACAGCGAACAACTGAGGCATATCCAGTAGCATAGCTCTACGTGTTTGGGTAGAGGCTCGTTACCTATAGGTTCATTGTTAAGAACTCTTTTTATGTACAAATTCTGGATGCACATTCTCGTTCTTATAACACTCTATGGGATAGTTAATACTGTCTTCTTTGCGAGCTCAGTTGTTTGGGGAGAATAAATGTGCAAACAGCTTTATAACATGGCTGCAGAAAATGAGCACATTTAAGTAGAATAGTTGAATGGCAAAAATTGTCATTATTCAATATACCAGAGTAGAGTAGGTTCTCCTTGCAGCCGATTTATACAAACCTTTTATCTTAATGATATCGAATAAAATTCCCGTCTACGCGAGCTATTTACAATAGCTTCACATTTCATTTATGAAGTTTCATCCTGTTGTTAAGGACATCCATTATTTCTACTTAAGATCAAGACCAAGATTTCGGTGAAATTATAAACACCAATTTTGACCTATAGAACAAAAATACTACTGTCTCATCAACCCATCTAAGTTTTGCGGATATGTATAAGCATGGGCGGTCAAAGGGTTTAGCATACGAAAAGCTACCAATAAGTATGTGCAAACTCGTACAGATAATTTTGATAAATAATGTTTGTATGCATGAAAGACGTATACACTATCCGGAAACATATGTAACACACGTTGTGTCGCCCTGAAATCTGCGATCGAATAATCTCACATGATCGCAACACTGTAGTGGCTCTTTAATGAACTTGAATTATACTCTGGGCGGTCACATTGTACTCGTTACGGTAGTTGACATGTGCACGAAATGCAATTTCTAATGATCGTTAATGGTTCATTGATAGTGGATAAAAGTTTTTATTTTTTCGCTCGTATTCATAAAAATAAGTCTAAAACTAATTGAATAACGTGCCACACTGATTACGAGGGGGAATTTCGGGTCTTACGCTTCGTTAGGGGTTTTTGCACCGGTGGGCCGTCTGGAGCGGACTGGCTGACCACTTTGCAACGGAATCCGAACTCGCACGTCTCAATTAAGCCAAATGAGCCGTCGTATGCCGTACTTGCTACGCACTATTCTGGTTTTATCTCCTGCAGTAGCGCCCAGTGAGCAATGCAGCAACAGCAACGGGCGCAGCAGTTGATTAGACCCGTGAACCGCATTCTGTTAGCTGCGTGAATATTTGCATTCGGATTGTAAGCGCATTCTCATCTTCCCCAAAGTATTCTCGTACTGGCGAGTACCTTGACCCCTGTCTCGTATTCAACCATTTTAGCCCATTCACTCACGGGGGAAGCTCCCCTCACAAAACAAAACGAGTGACCTCATAACTCGACGTCCTTACCCAGATGCGCCCTTTATCCTTGGCCGTATCTCTTTTGCGCTTTTTTGTTTTCTATTGTATATAACGGACCGAGGGTATGACCAACGATCCTGGTCAGTTTCATTTATTGCCATAGTCCCTACACAGTAGTGGTGTACATATGCAGCTTTTGTCATGCAAATATATCGATGGCTTAAAGCATTTCTGCTTTATGTGTGAGATGTTAGCGTAAGAGGGTCTTGATCCACCAACCCGATGAGTGTATTAATATAATATATTTATGATTGGGATGATTGTCTAATAGATGTGTTTGTTCATAACGCGCTATTACAACACGGGTCACCGTAACAAACTGCGTCGCTGCTGTATTAATCATAATACAGAACAATTACGTCGATGTGGAACGCTGCATATGTACTTCGTGGTAACATTACAATTATCATTAGGATTATCCACAACAGAAAAGCAGGCTGAGAATCTTTTTATACGACGATAATTTTTTTATTTACTGCCTCGAACCTGTTACAGCTGCTTTGCCAAGTGAAAGAAAAGAACCTCTGACTAATAGTAAAAAATATGAACATACTTTTACTAACGTATTCTTCACTGATTTAAAAGTCTCTCAACAAAATAGATGGAAAAATTGCTAAGCTTATCCCTTTTTGTTAAACTAATTGAGTTGGGTAGCAAAAGATTGTCGATTATTTCTCTCTTTCTCTTATTCCACCTTATTCTAACGGTCTACAAAATCACTTGCATTTATGCTTTTTTCATTTCTTTGTGTTAGAAAGTTGACGTAGTCGTGTTTTATCCTGAAACTTCATGGGAGATGATTTTGCTTATTTTTAATAATGATATTTTCAAGTCCATCTTAGAAATAACGTACAAAAAAGTGGTTTGTAAAATATTGCTCGTCAGTTTATTTTAAAATACTATTCACGTAACTGAAAATGTGTGTGGAGAGTTTTATTAAGTTAATGCATTTTCTTAGAATTAAGTCTGAATCGAGATTCAGTTTACTTCATGTGCGGGGAGCTTTGTCGACATAGCTAAACATATTATGAAGTTGGTGTCATTCCTTGGCATTGGGGTGATAGCCAAGTGTAGAGATTTTTTTATAACATGATTGGGCGAGAAATGCGCATGTTGATAGGAGGTTCTTTGAGAGTCAGATCCATCAAGTTCTGACGCAGATAAGCCGTCCCAAAAACAGGATACTATTGCAACTCATTAAAATTTCCTCTGCGGGTTGTTCTTTGTATATAAATGCACAAAGTGGTGATGTAGGCGAGCTTCTCTGTTTGATGTTATAGATGTCAAAAACTGGGAGACTTTACGGCCTCATGTCGGAGTGAGGTGCCTTGAGAAAGGTGTACTAGAACAGGGCACCTTATGGACAAAAGCCATAAGCGATGTTAAATGAGTCAACTGCCGAAGATCGCATGACTCTGTTTGCTGAGCAGTCCACGCATGTTAAATTTGGAAATGCCTTAGGATTTTGGATACGAAATTTGATATTCTCAAAAAAAGAAAAACACTCTGCAACTTGAAACAGACCTGTATATCTCCTTTCCGACACTCCATTTTTCATTCAAAAACTCAGAAGCCGCTTTGGCCATCCTACAGCTTTTTCCCAAAATGAGGTGATCTCGTCGGAGGGAGAGAAAATTCACAGACATAGATTCCGGCTTCCTGAACACTGGTGCAATAAACGGTCGCATGTGGAGAAGATCAAATCGATCGGAATCGGCACGTTTTGATGGGATTCGGTGTGCATGGTTTTCATCACAAGCTACACTCCTTAGCCGTTTATCACGAGCCTGTCCCCAGGTGTGTATGTGCGCGATGTCGTCATGCTTGCGGGAGATACCATGCGGTGGAATGTGCCCATATCACCTCGGTGGCCTCCTTGACGAGTTTCGCTTCGTTCAGTCAAGGAACTAATAGCACTCTGTATGAGATGCTCTTAATCGTGTTCGGTCGCGATCGAAGTCCATTCAGCTTGTCCTCACGGGCTCCACTATTATTCATTTATTTATTTACATATAAACTTGTTTTACTGCGCGATAAGCGTGTTTAATAAATGATGCATGAAAATTGGTAAACTCAAGGCCCAGCTAAGTAGACTGGTGCTTCAACTTTAGGCCTTGCATACTGACACAGATCAAATTATAATAGCGTAAACGTCACCGGCGTTATAGCTATCGGAAAAGCGCCAGCTCAGATTGCCTCTCCGGTAACGTCGACGTCTAAACCATCGTACACTGCGGTAGTGCGATTGGTCATCAGGGTCTCATCGGCTGGGTCTGAAATTAATGTTAATCTGCGAAAAACGACTCTCATTCCAAATACCTTTTTGAGACTACTGAAGAGAAAGGATGAACCCGAAACACATCTACTTCAGGCAGCAAAATACTGATGAGTTTCATGCGTTTACCTATATAGATGGTAATTTTTCTATGAACGGGGACGTCTCAGAAATGCGAGTCAAATCAAGACGCTCACAAACTTTTTGGGGACGTGGTTAAAAATGTTTGATTACGACGGTTGTAATATCTCGTGTTTTAACTTGGCTCGGGTTCGGTGAACTGATAGGACAGTTGGGTTGGTCGTCGTGTACATCCGCTCAGTGTACTCTTGTCAAATCAGGAGGTGATCAGTGAAGATAGTACAGTGTAAACGGCGTGTATTCTTTTTAAAAAAGGGGTTGTATGGGCTGCATTTTCAGCTTTTATTCCTGTCACTTTTCATATAGAAATTCTCCACTCGATGTACTTGAAAAAACTCTACCTCAAGGTTCAACTCTTCCTTACACTGTAATGGGAGATTCGAATATCAGTCTGATGGAAAAATTTTTCTGCGAGAATTACGTTTCTTTCTTCTTCTCGAGAAGCCACTTTATTTACAAGGTTACTCGCTACTTGATCCATACTTAATAAACGTCGAACGGAGTCTACGGCAGATATCATGTGGTTATGTGAGTTACCCACTCTGTTTTGCATTTGTCTGATGTGTCGTTTATTGCCTTTAAAATGTCTAAAGGAATTTTCACAATGACACTGTTTTCCCAATTGTCCGGGTGTCGAGAAGAACAGCCTGTAAGGCGACTAAGTTTCCGATGCCTATTGCCGTCAAAAAATCTAATTGTGCCTTCGCATATCGCTTTCTGGCGGTCTGGAACTCACTTCCTCGTAACTTTTGTCAGCGAAAAAATTGCAGGAGAGGCAGAAACATTCTTTTTTATTTTTATCGGTAATTATCTTGCATATTTGGTATGTTTTTTTATCTTTTCTTATTTTATGTATTTTATCTTAGCTTCATGTGCATCTTTTTGATGTGTTGTGACCTTACTGCTCAACCTGCGATCAGTATGTTTTATTGCTTCAACTACGTGAGGTTGACCATTTAAAAAGCTGCTTCCTCGTGAAAAAAATACATTGAATCACATTAACTTGAATTGTACAACGAAGCTAAGCATTGTAAATATTCGTGTGCGGTTTTTTACATCATTGATTTGAAATTATGAAACTATGGCAAGGGAGACGTTATTTATAATTACTTTTATGAGAACCTGAGCGGTTTATTACTCACAGTTCCGTCAATAAACCAACATTGTATTATAAAAAACGTTATAATCGATACCTCAAATACCCCGATATACCTCAGACGAAGCTCAATTACCTCAGCTTTTCAAACAAAAAAATTTTGAAACGACGACCGGACATTTAAGTGACTTTATTTGCTTTTATCTATTGCGATTATCTAATATGTTGAAAAAAATAACTTTATCTTCTGATTTTTCAGGTTGATCGAGACTACGCAATAAAATTAAAAAAACTATTACACACCATTTTTTCTTAAAAAGAAGAGAAAAAAGGGCTAAAATGAAAATGGTAAACACAGTCTTATAACCGTCTTAGGTATAGAGGTTGAAAAACCTGAGTGGTGTCTAGAAAAATTTCCTGGAAAAGAAAAATGAGGTGCAGAAATGTCATAACGATGTACGTATCGGGCTTGAGGTACAACCTAGAGCAAAAACAGGCAAAAAGTGAACGCTAAGGGCGACCAAAACCTTAGCCACGTCCGCAGGGAAATGATGTCCAAGATAGTTATAATCAAAGAAGGATAAGACAGATCATCGGTGAGATTCAACCATGGAATAACGAAAAAACAAACAGAAACAGCGAAGGCTGCTTTTTGCATGCCTGACATTTATGTAGACATAATGCATGGCATGGATTTCCTCCGTTGGCGAAAGTATTGTCAATTCACAGTACGCGGGAAAATAAAATGCGGTAATGCACCACCTGTGCTTAGTGTACTTTTATGGATTAACGCGAGCGGTTTCCGAATTTGTTCATATAGACAAAAATTTCTATATATATTGTTTGTTAACTCGTTTTTATTACTCCTATTGTTAGGAAGATAGCTTATAAAATGGCAGTGTCTATACTGTTATCTTAGTCTATCTGACTTTCTAATTCGATTAGTGTGTTCATAAAATGCAACCGTCGTTACGCGAGTCTGTTCTTTGTAAATACTTTTCTATGGCGAGTATGCGGCGAGTCCGCGCTATCTGTCGGTCTTCCTGATTCTGTGATCACAAATACTAGCAAACTCCTATTAGACATTCTGCCAGTGCTTGCACGGCGTGCCTCGAACGTCCTTGCTTACAGTTTACGTAATCGCTGCGATTAAAAAATTAATGGGTTTAAATACCAACAAGCCTATCTACCTAGCTCACTGGTTTCGTGGTCACGTCGTTTGAGGAATGAAAATGAATACGATCTGGCAGGTTATCAGAGTGGCGAATTTTTATTATGTGTCCTACTTTCTGTCATGTAGATTTGCCATTTTAGCTGTCAGCTGTCGAAGTTTCGAATGCTCAGGTTGCAATATTTATAGCTAATCATATCTATCTAATCTATAACTAATCAACGTACTGCTTGTTCATATCATGACTGCCATTTTCGCACACTCTTATTATAGATATGACGATTTATCTATGCAAAGTGCGCATATCTGGTTTTTTTTCTTCAAAACTTAAACTCTCCAGCTAATATAACAACTGCAGCACATTTGGTCTGATCACGATAAGTACTTTGCTCATGAATCTTCTATTGTGTATCTATCAACTTACTATTTAGTTTGATTTAAATCTCTGATCGCAAGGTGGCAGCGGTGTAGTAGTATGTAGTAGTAACAATATGTATGATATCGATAGGCCAGCTCCATCAGCAAATCAAAACTACGTGTGGTGAAAGCAGCAGATAGCAGTTCACCTTTTAATAGTACACTTGAGGGCATCCTGTGTCCGACTGCCGAAATTGTTACCTTAATGATACTTTTCGATCCCGTCTAGACTATAGCAGTCCTGTTCAATCTTCGTAGTAATCTTAGTTCTGCAATGAAGAACCCCTTAATTCTCTCCTGTCCACATGGACGGACTACCGTGCCAGATCTCGCCAATTAATCGGAAGCCACCAGCGATTGGCAGAGAATCATTAATTCGTTTATGGGAAAAGCGCAGCCGAACGAACAAAGGAAAGGGTGAGTTCTTACTGAAACCGTTCGTTGTTGTGATCTGGAGAATTTTGTATCGATGTGACGGGCGTGCGCAGCCGCCATAGGCCTTTGTAATTGTCTATTTGCTTGGCTTGCGGTATTTTTGTGTGGGAGCCGCTGGCTTTCTTTTTTAAGCAAATGAAGCTGCTGTTTCACGGCACCGATAATGTCTGCACAGACATTGGTACACAGCTAGATATCATCAATAGCAAAACATATAAAGGGAATCAACAATAAACAACCATTGCAGCTCGAGCTCATTGTAATGAATTATGCCACTCACAAAGAATAATGCAATTGCTCATTCGATTACTACATCGAATGTCGTATTATGTCGTATTTTGGCTTGATTAAAAAGTGCATTCCTTATTTTATATTGGTCTATAGCATTCATGCTACAAAAATTGAAAAGAATTAAAAAACAAGATCCACAAGGAATACCGATAACATGTAGTACGAATATCATGGAGTAAATTAACGTTCCCCCTGTGTTATTTATTGACTTGAGTGTCTTACGTATACCTAACTTGACGCAATTATTTAGGCTATAGCATTATCAGAGAAGAAGGTTAGGTAAACGCAAGCTTAATTTTATCCACTCACGTAGTGGGCCCAATTTTGATCTTATTATTACGAGTGCAGAAATGTCACCGTCACAAACCATAAAGCTTTGTACTAATACGCATATAAGGAAAAGAGCAGCGATTATACGGCATGCAAGTATACGCATGTTGTACAACTTAGTATTAGCGTTTATCTTAGTCGTGGTGACTATTCGTTATCATTCAGTAATGGGCTTTATCCTGCACTAAACCTTTCTGTGAACGTATTTATTTATACATAGCCGAGACTATACATACGAGGACAAATAGGAATAATTTTTTGTTTGGTGAAATCATAACCACCTACACCAGTGAGCACCATTCCAGGCGATGATTATAGGTAAGTGCTTGCTAAGGGTATTATTCTTGTGAAACGTCTATGTAGTGGTTCCCAAAACGGCAATACGATAACCAAGTCGGACATTCTGTACGCCTAGAAATTCTTTAGCCTTTAGTATGCTGGGGTCACCAAGCGCGTATGCATGAATCTAGCGTGAATTGCGCGGCTTGTATTGCTGTCCTCGTTTGCTGAGCCATATTCACATCCCCGCGACCTCCGCACGAGACAGTGTATACGCAGAGACTAAGCTTTAACACACAAAAACACAGTGTACCCAAAATTTCGAATAGGATTAAGCTGTACCACCAGGGGCGATTTATTTGAATACGACGTGGAAAGTATTCGCTCAGCCGGTTTTCGCCCATTTATATATACATATGTATGTATATATATTTATGGCATTTAGGATGCTGATCATTTAATAGATGTATATATCACTACATGGCGCCTTGTGAATACGTTTTAATTTTATTTTGCAAGTTTGTAAGGATTTTTCAGCACCTGACCGCGCATTCGACTACTGTATGAGAACGGGGTTTGAGAAAATATATGCAGCTACGATGATAATGAAAGTTGATTGTTTACCCAATATAACAGCCGCATTAGCTCTCACTCAATTGACTTATACGATTTTAACATTAAATTTTAAACTATAGTCAAAATTTCTAAAATAGATAGGACGAAATCCGTCTCTGGGTCTCAAGCGAAGCCACTTTTCAGTCAATCGCCGAAAAAATATATGTGTCCCATTTACGTAACATTTAAACCTGTAACTTTGCATTCTCGGCGTCAGCCTGCTTCCTTAATTCTAAGGCTATGCCCCAATAATTTTCATGCTCTAGAAGGAAAGCTCTAAAACGCAAAACGATCAACAGTACATTTAGGATGTTACAGCTAGTGTGCATACTGCGAGAGCTTCGTTTTCAATTGATCATGATCGTAGGGTAAGTTCTGAGATTGGGAAATGACGCGATGGCTGATTTTGAAGAAAATTTCAAAGTTAGGTAAACTGGGTCCGATACTCTCGTGGAGATAGTAATCACAACTTCCCTAAAAGAATTATAATTTGAATTTGACTGACTGTGGCTATTAATTAAGGTGTCAATGAATTTCTTTTTAGATATGAGTTAGTTCTTATTTGTCTAAGTAGTGTTGCTTCTTGCGTTGCGCCATGAGTATTTCAAAATTGATTTGGTTTAGGCTGCTCAGGTGTCTGTCACCTGATCTAAACTGTATGTCGAGTTCGGTTGTGATACCTTCGCGAGTACTTTGCGAGCGGAGTAGTCACGTACGTGCATGCGTTCGAGCTCCACTGCTGCACATTTGCATTTACTTTGCACAGAAAACACATATAATTAACTAGTAAACTGTCCTATAGTGCAGAAGAAAATATATATGAATCTTACTTACCACTTACTTATACAATTGGTCTCTTTTAAGACAGGTGAGTTTCACGATTACGTCAATTATAGGTGATTATAAACATTTTCAGAGAAATATAGAATATCATTTTATATCTTCAAATTTAAAAAATTAATCAAATCCTACAGCATAAAACGCATTTGAAGATAGCCCCTTGCTTTCGCATGAATAAATAGATATTTGTTTTGACTGGGCGCAGCTCAAGCCAAAACATGCCCGCACAAACGTCAGGCAATTTCTCTTGAAATCATTTGCGACCCTCACGACTTACAGGCACAGACACAAATAAATCTACACACACACAAGGCGTTTACAAACAAATAAACAACTTAACGGGAATACAAACAACTGATGCTGGGATGGATTTGCGTATGTAGACGACAGCTCTTTCAGTGTTCATCGCAATCGCCATTGCCTTTCGCGCACAACATAAGTTGTGTTTGGCTGCCGAAAAGTTCCCAGCAA
Source organism: Tropilaelaps mercedesae (assembly GCA_002081605.1). NCBI lineage: Eukaryota > Metazoa > Arthropoda > Arachnida > Mesostigmata > Laelapidae > Tropilaelaps > Tropilaelaps mercedesae. The sequence continues at coordinate 14,397 of MNPL01000020.1, forward strand.
CTTTAAGGAAGGTGCGGTCCACGGATTCCTGTCGAGCACACAGAGTTTCACTCGGCTCTTTTAGCCAAATGCTAATGAATCCAGTAGATGCATCTAAGATGTAGTATGTCGTTTCCCACCACCTTTTCCTAGAAACTGCAAGGCTATTCGACAAACACTCTGAACATCTACCCACCGCTGCAATAAACTTGACAAGAATATGGCTACAAATCTAGACATCTACGAAAGATGTTTTCATCACTTCCGGTGCTTCAGCTGTCAAGTTGGATGATATTTGGCCATAAATATAAGAATACTAACCTTCAGATACTATGCGAACTTGAAATGCTCACTAAGGAAACTTGAAGTTGCGAACATAGATCACTTTCTTAAGTCGGGTTTACTACAGTGAAGTGTGTGGATGATACTACACGAACCGTTTATTTTTCTTCCGGCTCGTCATGGAGAAACACGTCAGCCGCTTTGCGGAAATAGCTATTTACTAGGACATTCTATGACAGGAATAGTGTGTCTTTTTACACTGTTCTATTTTTCGCCGAAAACGGAAGTATCGAAATAGTGTAACCTTCGTTTATACCATACGTGTTTGCAGTATTAAAAAGCGATTAGTCCTATGTTCCAATTGTTATTTATCGTACCGGATGATTGATTATGCGCATTCGTGTGATCAATGCAAATAGCAAGTAAGAAAAGGATGACTCTAGAAGAATGACTCTACGGCGGTCAATAAGTCTCCCTTGCTCATCCTAAATTTGAACTTACTAACTATACCAGTTATATGCCGTAGCCAAATGGGGGTAATCCAAATGTGGGACAAAAATTACATGCTTCAACTAAGAACTGCTTGTTTGGGCTATTTACACCTCGTGTTCTGTTTGTGTGTTTGTCTGCTCGTGTGTGCTTGTGTTGCGTGACAAATCGGTCAAAGGGTTTATTCAAACAGCTTCAAGTTAGCTACTAGAAGATTCCGTCCAAAGTTGCCACGCTATTGCTTGGACAAAAAAGCCTTTTTTCGTCTTAAAATGCTGGTCGGTCGCTTGTAGTCGCTAGGAGGATGGCTTTAGCCAACAAGCAACGGTCAGAAACAAATCTTCGTGTTTAGGCTGGGACTTGGTGGAATGTAGTGTGTTAGTGGGTGAGCGTGATTTCAGGCTGTTTGGTAAAGAGGTCAGTCAGCAAGACATCTCATAAATAAGAGTCAAGACAATTGTAAAACCCTAGGATTCTGCTTCTAACAACATCCTCGTCTACTGATATTGCCTTCGAGAAAGAAGAAACAACTTTTAATACTGGCTAAGATATGTTCGTCAATTTCTGTAGTTCGCACTGATAAAGCTGAGTTTAGTTTGAAAGGAAAAGTTAAACAGCTACAAAAATCTAGTTGTCCGTCTAACCCCATTCCACAAAAATATTCGGGTGATTAGTACCATATCTGGTTCAGCTATTTTGACGACAACGTGTCAGAGTGTTGGCAATATTAAGTAACTTTAACAAGGCTCGTTGAAACTCAAGCAAACGACACACTAAAATCTCGTCCGCACGCAGCAACTAATTTTTTGTAATATTCATAAAGAACTACTCTGCACCAATTTGTTTATTACCGTTGACGACATGGTAGCCGAAAGTTAAGAAAGCATGTATAATTTTCCAACTAACCTTAATTATAACGGTGATTTATACTTAGATCTCAAGACGCCTAATGCAATATGACGGAGGCTGCTTCGAATATCGTATCAACATATACCGGAAGCTAGTTTACATGCCGTTGGGGGTAATTTTTCATAATTTAAAGCAAGAAGAAAAAAGCCAGCAAAGCTGAAGTCAACTGTTACAATCCTTCTATCGGATACTTGTTATTTTTATTTCGTGATTCCGAAAGCCAATTGCCGGTGTTACAACTATGTTTCTTTGCTATTTTACTGTATGGAGACACTTGGTGTTTAGATATTGACACGTGTTAGCTCAACGAGTTTAAAGGCAGCATGTTTTATAGTAATCGCTGCACTTTCGTAATTAACGCTAAGAGTAGATTTTATTTAATTGAGAAAAAAATCTGCTTCTATTCTCACCCTTCGCTTCATTATCTGTTTTGTTTTGCGATCAAGTACCTCTGATGTACCATCTACGATAAAACACGTATAAACGCGAATAAAATGTAGAAAAGAGAAAAATTGGCCAAGTAATAATTCATATAGAAAAGTATAAGGAAGGGTTTAAGGAAGAACTCGCCAACAGCGTCTGTCTTAAAATCTAGAAGAAGAATGTTCAAAAAGATATTGTCATTCGTTTCCGTTTTACGTTTACCTGGATGTAACTACGTAAATGAGGGCTTATTCAAAATAAATTCCTTTCCTATGCCCGGCCTCGGTGGACTAGCCGCACCTATCAAGATAACCTCTCATAAATTCATAAACCTCTTTCAACACGTCGTAAAGCGGAAGCTCTATACCTTTCAACTGAATGGTTCTTCCTAGAATAAGCTTCGTACGAGAGGTGCGATATGATAGGTGCTCCACATGATTCTGAGTGCGCCATTTTACAAGCAGCTTTTTCAAGGTGAATATCTTGTAAGCTAATGCCCACTATACTGTCCGCTATTAGTTATTGTTGTCGACATGATAATTCGATCCACTTTAAAAAAACAAACCCAACATAAAACTAAGTACAGCTAAAACGAGCGCAAAAGAGGTGGACGGAAGAAGGAGAGCTTAATTGACAGTTGTATCGGATCAAACTTGAAAATATTTCAATGATAACGCTTAGCTTTATAGCCGTAAACAATAACAGCAACGATCAATAGCAAAAAGAGCGCAAAACTTTCCACTTAGGATAAACTTCTAGTAAGCGAAGGAACTAAAAAAGATTCAAAAAACAAGTGAAGCGACATAGCTGCGGTTGGCGTCATATTTTCTCAATCAAGCCACTCAGAGCGCTCAGTACAGAAAGCACCGCTCATCGTAGCCTTTTCAGATGGATGTAAAAATTTAAGGCTAAGTTTGCGAAAACAGAAATGAACAAATAGAGAGAAAGAAACTATTTGTCGAGCCTCAGTAACTTAATGAATTTGCATGCACTTTGTTACTAAACGCCTCCTATAATAGTCATCTGAGTCCGTTTATAATTCCGGTAATGCGCTATGAGTAAACAGCGCTGATTTGGGTTTAAAAATTTACACTACGTACGTCGCTACTATTCTACTAACACATCATACAAATGTATCTTTGTTTTTAAGGACCTTCCTGGGGTACAACAGCTGCTTTCATTTTATTTTTTACTGATGCCACCCTTATTTATCAATTTCCAGTACCATATCTGGTTTCGACCCGGGGTAGAACTTGACTGTCGTACTACAGCCTATATACTACTCTAATATCAATGACGCGTAAACAGGAATAACCTTGGAAAGTCGGTTTAGCTGCTGTACGTCGTGGCAGAAGCAATCTAAAATTACACAGGCGATATTTTCCATAGGCAATAATATAAATGGTAAAATGCGTACGACTTGTTTATTTACTGTTGAAACTAGAAGTGGGAAGCAATTTTTGCTAGGGGTTAGTCTCTTCAGACAGTAGTCGGCAGAGAAAGTGGATAGATACATTCTGTAAATGTTATCGTTGATCGACCGAGGTATTACTTCGACTCCTTATAATATGTAAGTGTGGAACAATTCGCTTGTGGAGGCAACATTTTATTTTTTGAAAGCAGAAAAATCGAAAAAATTGAGTAAACACCTATATGGAAAGGTAAATAAGGCCTTGGAGTATATTTATATATAACTGTCAGCCACCTACTGGTTAAAGGAGGCAAGAAATTCGTTCCTTTTGTAAAGATTTGCACAACTAAGTATGTAATTAACTTTCCTGGCAAATAATCCGCGTTGCTCTTTATTGAAATACACATGTGAATAGAATATATTTTTAGATACGTTTTTTAGACCTGTCTTCAAGATAAAGGGTGAAGTTATTTAGTATTCATCACTTTGAAATTTTTGCATAGAATGTACGTTATAGGTTTTAATTTATTTAAATTTAAGGCAAATCCATTACAGGTAATCGTGCACAGCGTATTCATTAATGACTGGAACCATGTATCTAGAATTTAGCAATTATTTAGTAAAATGCTATCTACAATATGTTGTGAACTTTGACAATGCGAATTACGCACAAAATATAGCAATCCTTGGCAACCAAATATTAAAAAATTCAGTACATTACTGTTCTGTATTTCGAGGGCGTAACCTTTTGACTAAAGAGGTGGAAGTTCCTACTACAATCTCCCGTGTTAGGTGTTAATACTTTTATATATATGATGTAACGAATTCTTGAGTTTTGAGCAGATTCAGCAGAAACAAGATTTACAATTGAGTAGTAGTACAAATTTTTTTCTTTATTGCTGACCAAATTACAGTTGTTGCACTATGATAATTATCTTAATTGAAACTATGATAATTATCATAGTTTTCGACTCTTTTCTACCTTACACTCCTTACCTTACCACTCCATTATTCATATGCATAGCCTTAGAATATTTCATCTATACTTTTAGGGCTGACCATCAGCCCACATTTAACGTCCACGGTACCGCTTTTTGTATTACTTCGTATGACGGAATAAATATAAATTTGCAACGATGGGGATGGCACTTACGTCTCCACTCCGTTCGCAAGGAGCGACAGTAACGCGAGTTGCCGCGACAGTGTGCGAATGTATTTTGTCATTATGTACACTTTAAAATTACCAGTAATTGAACATATTGAATGGTTTTCTTTCTACGCGCTGTATGGCTAAACCATAATTTTTGTTCACGATAAATCTCTATCTTGGTTTTTCGCATTGACACACTGACCATTCAACCATTCCCTAACAATATCACAACTTAAAATACCTTATAGCACATACACAAATTGCCTTAGCCATCGAAAGTATGCTTGTACACATACGATTCATACTATATAAATAAAGTAACAATATGTTTTAGTAAAAGGAATTCATAGAAACTATTTATATCTGACCATTAGCTCGCTTGTATAGCATAAGTAATTCATGGTTCATAGACATCGAACTTACTACGCATCGAAGGATCAACCCTAGCCCTCTCCCTTCTGTGCGTGGATACAAGTCAGTGCGGCCAACAGCGCAACCGTTCTGCCAATTGGAATTGATTGCCAGGGCCAACCTACGTTCTACGATATTCTACATTTGTTTGCATTAAACGTGGGCTCTGTATACGGTGCTTTTCTATTCCATACAACTTTATTGGATTCATCCTGTGCTCACTTTCCCAAAAACTTGTCTAGCGGCACAGCGATACTCTTGCGTAGCGTTCAACAACGAAAGGCTTGATTAATTTTGCCTGTTACTATTTGCATGGGGTACTTTTACACCTGTCTAGGGGAGATAATCACGTCTGAACCACGTATGGATGACCCAAAAACGCAGTAACCAAAGTTCCAATTTACTTATATGCTGTCCCTAAAATACTAATATGATATGTCTTCAAAAAATATTATACACTGCTAATCATCTAGTGTTTGGCTGAACATGCCAAACGCAATAACAATAATTTAGTACTCGGTTTACAAAAACGATTAGCTCGCTCTGCTAGTGGTTACTGTGGTGAAACAAGCGTAGCTTTGGGCATGTTAGTTTATATTTGCTAAAGATGTGCTGCCTTGGCGAACTATGTCTATTTGGCGTTTCATAAACTGCGATACAAAAAAGTATACGAGAAAGTCTGAACATAGTAGAAATTTTGCTGATTATCTAAATAGAAAAGGTCTGTTCGTGCTCTTCTCTCGTCAAGTTGTACTTTCACTGTTTTTGTGATCGATTAAACAAGACTAGAAAGCGAAACGTTTAACTAATTATCAGCACCGAACACGCTTCCATTATTACACATTTCCATTACTACTTCTTGAACTGTAGAAACTGTTACAAGGAACTTGTTTATAATTGGTACCTCTGGCGGCAAAGTCACTAGGGGGCTATCCAGTGTACAGACAGAGTGTTATACATTTAGCCTTCTAGTACGAATCGCCGCTAGAGCGAGGCAGAGCTGACGGTGTTAAATATTCTCTTGCCTAGCTTTTTTCCTTCATAAACCCAAATTTGCTGCTAGCTAGCGACGCAATTGGGATGAATAAACTCTTGTGGATTCTTCCGGATGCCCATAGTGAACGCTACGGCCCATTTTTTTTTGCTTTTTTTTCATGGTTTTATGCAAATAATGCATTACTGTTCCAATATTGTTTTAATTTGTTTCATTTTCTGATTTCAGATTTGTACAGCGTTTTTATATCACCATGAAACAGTTACAGAAGGTTTGAACTTTTAACTCTCGCTGTATTCACATCGTTCAGCTGTGTTTTTCGGCTACACGATGAATTGGTCATATGTGCATCTGGTATTAACCATTTCCGGTGATACAGTTGAGACGCTGTGAACAATTTACTGTATGAATTTGTGCAGATTTTTTAGTTATGTCACGGGCTCATATGTAAAATTCTTCAACCCAGGTTGAGGCAGTCTTTTAGATAAGGAGTTCTTGAGTACGCTCTTGTAGCAATTTTGAGTTACCTTTTTCTCAGCGGACGCTCAAACAAAGAAAGGATGAGAAGGAAAGACCGCCCCACTTGTGTGTACTTAAGTTCTGCCACATCATGTCGTTCAAAATATACACAGAAGTTCATTATAGGACAGACATTTAATGGAGATATTCGCACATGACATCGTGGCTTCTACCGTGGCTTCCATTTCTTACCGTATCTTCTTTTAATTTCTTTTTAGCGTCACTGTACGTATGAGATTGTCTTGCTTGCTATAACTCAAGCCTTTCGTGGCTAGTGCATTGTCAAGTTAAAGAGAATGTGCATACGTGGCCACGACATACTAGTTACGTAAATGGCGCTTTTGAATCGAGTGACATATAATACTTTTGCAACACTCTTTTGCAATACTTAATTTGTTGCGGGATGCAGAGTTTGTGACTCTACACCACGTGACACTGCATTGCTATCACATCAGTACTAATGGCGTGCTGAGTAAAGCCTAACTTTCTAATATGAAGTTTCGCATTTTATAGTTATACTTTTAATTGTTAAAAAAATTCGTCGAAGACAGTGTTTTCATCACTATATCGATCGCGAAAGGGAGGACGACATGAATGTCTCTAGACGTCTCGGCATCTACCCTGCGCCCTCTGCTCTCTCGAAAAGTATGTACGGCAATATATTTTCAAAGTGCATGTTTGTTCCTGTTCTCAAGTGATTTCGTTATTCTGTGAGACAACAGGTAGTTCCAAGCAAGAAAAAACGAACCAACAGTCGCACAACCGCATTGATTAATACAACCTTAGAAAACGAACAAGGATACAAAGAACATTCGTTCAGCGACGTCTCCAACCTTCTTCCTACGTAATATCAATTCTATCTATTTTAAATTCAATCTATTTTAAAATAAAGACTATGTTCACGTAAATCTTGTTACCTTTCAAACACTTTTTTCAAGAGCGACCAGGGGTATAATTAGTTCTAGCATATGTACAGCATATGAAAGCAGTGATTTCCAAATACTAACAATGCGGCAGAGCCGATGATGGAGTTGAATGTGACAATAAGAAATTCGGAAACTGCGACAAATAAATAGCAAACCGCAGTTGCCTTCTAGGTTCAAAAAAGCCACATCTTGTTCCTTTTCGCCTTACTGATTCTTAGAAACTACGTGGCGGATATTTGTAATCATTAGGTATAAAATGATGACTATTAGCATTGACACCTGCTGTTGGTTGGTTGTGCGTCTTAGGCATTACAACAACTTAGGCGCAATTATTTGAATGTCTACTGAAGCTACCACTTAGTCTGCATCAAAGTGCTACAACCTTAACGCGCGTTGCAAAATTGAACAATGTTTTATTACAGTAGATAGTACAAAGTTTTTATTGAGGCTAACAACAGGCTTCAGTCCACAGTAACGCATACACCCATACAGACCTTCGAAGATGCTAGTTAGAGACAGATTCAATTACCACACAGTTCAGTATTTTTACCCTATGCTGAAGCCACCCGAAGACATTTACATCTTTTTAGACAACGTTCTTTTTAAAGGAGAAGTAACGCACGCATATCTTGTGTGCCATCCATATCGGTCGCCCAAGTTTGCTTTTTAAAATATGATACAGTGTGATTTCGTAATAATAATTAACACACCTATCTTACATAGTTATTATAATTAGCAAAATCATTGTCATCAGTGTTGCAATCGGTGTTATCTTTTGCCTGTGCAGCAAAGAGGGATAATTGCTGTGATATATATATATATATATATACATATATAAACCAGGGACAGAGAGAAATCGACAAAGCGAAGCACGTAGAAATATGAAAAAAGATATAGGAAACAATATTTAGCAGTTCTGTGAAACTTCGCTACTTGACCCATAATTTGACGCGTAGTTTCTATGCTTTCGACTAAAACAACCAAAAAAGGTCAAGATTCTCATTTACACTTACGTGGTAGAAACAAGAAAAATAAAAATTCAGTGATCACAACTTTATTGCCGTCGCTCTTGCCCATACCGTCTGTTTTTTAGCCTTCCAGCGGCTAAAATGACAAGCTACTGTAAAAGCTTTTCATGCGATAAATATGAAAATGCATTGGATCCTCTAATCGCAGACCAAACTAACCAAAGATTTTCGAAACGGCGAAGAAAAACACGAAAATGCGCTCAGAGAACAAACATGAACGATCTGCAGACATTTTAGGACTGCTTGGCTTGCAGTACATTCCACTGTTGTTGTTCTTGACAATGCGACATTTTACATAGTTAAAATGTCGGTATTTGGCCTTTGCCACCCCGGTATTTAAAACCTGTATCCTGCAAACTGCAAATAAACCCGAACCACTTAAACTCGTAATAAAATCACTAGGTGGCAGTAACATTTTCACGTTTTTTTGTAAAAACTTGAAAAAAAGGACTTTTCTGACTCATCTTTTTTTTCATACTTCTGTAGCCTTTTTATCGATAGCTTTTTTTGTCGGCCTCGGTGGCTCCCGTACAGCCGCTTCCCTGTATTGTTCCGTATCTATGTATTGCACAGTTATACTTCCGCTTGAGGAACTGCATGTTTTCATAAACTTTTCATTAGTGCTATGTCTACAGTATAGAAATTATTAGCTGCTAGATACTTAGGATCACTTTTCCGAAGAAGCTTCGGTCGTGCCTCATGCGAGACTTTTTCTTTTACCTTCCTGACCCAGAATCTAAAGTTCTAGAATTCGCCTCTGGAAACTGCGGCGGATACTTAAATTAAAACTGCATTGGGTGACGTGCTACTGTTTATTCTTTTGTTTTTCAACAATTTAATGCACAGGTTGCCATTGTAACTACAGCACGAACGTATGTCATTGTGGGCCTAACAGGCTCTGCTATAATTCCTTAATAACTCGAAACAGATTACAACTTAATAGCGTCTTCATACGAACCCATATTTGACCTTTTTCTTCTAGTAGTTACCGTTTCAAGTGTATTCGTACTCTAAAAAATGCAATAGTTATAGCCAGAATATTTTAAGATATCAGCAAAACTCACAAAATCGCAAAGAACTGTGTCGTCCCTAAATATAGTCAAGATTTTGCATTATTTCAGTGTCATTGTTAATCATTCATGGTAAATATGAACTCTTGCGGAACATCATTACGTAACGTAATGCATGCGTAATACTTTTGTAGTACCGACAAGCAGTCGTGCTACTTCATTGCGCTAATATTCGAGCGAAAAATTTTTTAAGTCTTTTCCTTTTCCGTTTATATAGGTCGCCTCCTTGCCTTTATAAATATAGGTATACTTACTTATTACTTCTACGAAAGCTTGGGCGGTACAACACTTGCAGTCCAGTTAATAAACTAACAATTGTATTGCGTTCTTATATATAACATCTCGTTAGCATTTCTCTCTTTTTTACATACCACCAAATTGCCACAAGTAAAACAAGAAGGTTATTTTTAAAAAATAGAAAGGTATTGAAAATTGGGCGGCCTGCTACGGCCACTACGATGCAGTTTCTCCTGTTGTATGCAGTAAAGTTGCACTTGCTGGTACTGCATTTGATATCAAAGCTTTAGGTTTGCATGTGTGTACCAACGAGGCGATACGAGGTGGTGATGCAGTGCTAACTCATTTATTAGTGGAACCCCACAGAGCAGTACTTGTCGCTTTACCAGTGTTACCAGTGCTTTACCAGTTAAACTTATTATGCCAGGATGCCAAGAAATAAGGTGCTGGTATATGCATCATATGAATACATAATGCATGTTGTTTTAACCATGATTGCTTCTAGTAATTCGATTGCTTCTAGAAATTTAAACAAAATCGATACATCATAAAAATAAAGAGCGATATCGAAAAATAGAAAGCAAGTTGTTTAAACCAGATGCTGTATGATCTTCTCTACAATGTGAAACCGTGAAAAGAAAGAAATCAGGATGATCCCGTCTTATCCGTGATTGAGGTTATTCTTAAGTAACATGCTTGGTACTTTTGCCTACGCAGTCTCGTTTGTAAGTAAGTAAACCTAGGTGCATTTTCGTTTTACGGTCAAGCGCCCCAAGTGTGCCTTACGTACAGGGTGCCGACTTCCGCACGACGGAATATGTGTGCCCTCCTAGCAGGTCAAGAGATAGTATAGTGAAACTGCCATCCTTTCCGTTTGATCTTCGCTATCGTGAAATCTAACGTGCAAGGTTTGTTATGTACGGAGCATACAGAGAAACTCTTCGTGCTCCCATAATTTCCTTTACTTAAAACCGCTCTTCAATTGAGCGATCAATGACCGCATGTAACCGCAGAATATTTCTTAACAGGCGTGTAGTTATTACATATGTCTTACAAAGCTACCCAGTATGCATTTCACATAAGCGACTGATATCTGTATAAATAAATCAAACTATAACAGCTATTGTGCTGAGGATGATTGCTTAATTGTAATTTGGCACCATGCTGGAAAATATATTTTTTCAGCCCCCGCTTATTCGCTTAAGTTCGATGAGTAAATAAAATACATTTATTATGCATATTTGTGAGATTACAAGATTTCAATCAAAATCCAATCATTTAGTAGAAAAGTTACGAGTTCTATGTCGAATAACTCTGCGAATATACACATAACAGGTGCTTTACACTTTTATCGACGTTGTCGTCCTGAAGATTACGACCACTAATAGCAGAAACGCATTCGTTTAGACGTAATTTTTCATAGTTAATTAAAAACACACTGAAGAGTTACGTATTGATATGATAATCGAGTATACCTTATATACATATATTAACTTTTTAATTTTCCTTACTTAACTCTCTGGTCAATTGAATAGTCTTTTTTTTACGAACTTTTATTGTTGAAGACCACAACTGCACATAGCTCTTTAAAGCCTCAAAGATCTTCAATAGGCTCCGGAAACAAGAATTTGAACATGCTAAAAAAAATTTTCGAATGATACACAATAAATATAAGGTTACGCCGAAGAAAAGTACAGTGGACAATACCAGCTTTCAATGACGCACTAATCTCAGTAATATCCTTTTATCTCTGATTTCATTGGCGGTATTCCCTGTTAACCAGTAAACTTTCTCATTCAATGAGGTGAACTGGCACAATCATAACAAAAACGGTGGGCATGTATTCTAAATACTCCAAGGTAACTCGACAACACCCGTCGAGGCAAGAAATAAAGTTATCTGTTTTACCTGATTAGGCCTGCACACGTATATCCTTCAGCTATGTTTAGCAAGTTTCGCTTAGTGATATTTTGAATTAGTTTTCTGCTTTGCCTCCTAACAAGTAAAATAAAAAGAACCAATGTGTTCTGTCACTTTTTGCTCGGGCATATTTATCTTGATTAATGGAAACTCGTCGTTTATATGAGAGAAAAAAGTGCGACATATACTGCAGTATATTGTCATCCAATATATTTTGCTATTACTATTGTGGGCGTTCACGACTTTCCACAAATACCAGCATCATCACTGTGAACTGTTGCTTCTGAAGCCGAGCTATCAAGACAAAGAGTAAAGCGCGGTCTCTAATTTACAAGTATTTCATTGAAATTTTCGTTTTTCATAAAACTGAACTGGATCGGTTACAAAAGCTTTCACTATTTGAGAATGATAAGTAAGAAGTTTTTTGCGTATTTGATATACTTGGAAAAATATCGACAAGTTACGCAAACCATTCTGCGCTTACGTATTTATTTTAAACGGTGTGTAAACGTAAAACGGTGTGTCAAAATATGTCAAGTTCCACATTGTGTAGTGTTTCACTGACATCACAAAGCCATGTATCATATGTACGTTTCTTTCCTATGGATGCATACACTCGTCGTATACACAACCTACTATAAATCGAGAATTCTATTGGAGGTCTATTTTGAATCTCAAGATTACATTGTGCTCTAGCTACTCGAAAAGACATTAAGCAAAAATAGCAAATGTGACTCATTTAGACTTCAGTCTTTTTGCAAACACTCCCGTGTTACCTCGGCTCTGACAACCTTTATTATTAGTGCCCCGTAAACAACTTTTCGGATATCTTTAACAAGTATTTTTGATTCATAAGTAAAACCGCCCTAAAATTGCGATAGTAGAAAAAACTCAATATATAACAATCCTTGATTATTATTCAATTCCTTCGACAGAACAATATTAGATGCACTATAACTATGCTTAGCCAAAATACATTTAATGTTTGTGCGTCTGAGTCAAATATTTGCATATTTCATGTGAAGTTTCGCACAGTTAAATACTAGATATATAAGCTATAAGGCACGTGTTGGCGGAGAAGCCCGAAGGTCATGTTTAATGTAATCTCCTAATTCAGGCGGTTGTCTTGTGGATATCGTATTACACCTTTAGGAAAGAAGATGCTGCGTACCTCATTAAGATCTCCTTTCTTATATGTCGCCTCGAAACAACAAACTTAATGACAGTAGGAGACGCAGAATAAGATTGCATGGAGTAACGCGGACTGAACCATTGTTGAGATCATGGTATGTCGAGACATGACATGAACACGGACGGTGTTGCCATAACGGGTAGACACCATCGCATGCAGACAGGCATAGTGTAAGAAACATACTGTTGCGACACTGCCACAGAAAGTGTTAACGTCAAGAGACTGTCGCTTCGGCAACACCGCTCAATATATAGGAAGAGTGGTGGTGATGGTGGGGGTGCTGCGAGCCGGAGTGGCGGTAGAAGGACGAACGTCTACGATGTGAGAAAAGGCTCCCTGTGGAGTGAAGTGCTTGACGTAAGACGGCGTTATCAGACGCCCTCCACGACGGTCCTACCGTCTAGCGTTCACTCACTCCAAGATTCTCTTCTCCTTTTCGATGGCTTTCTCGATGTTTGGGGGTCGCTTCACATTCATGGTACTTTTAATAGAGTTGTCATACTAAGCAAAATAGACAACCCGCTGCCCCCACAGTATTGACCACAAAGCATTAGCGCCAACAACAACAGCAGCAGCAGCAACAATAATAAAAAAGAGAAAAGCAATAGCAGCAAAAACTGCAGCAAGTGTTTGGAACAACAAAAAGCTGACATTCAACAACGTCTAGAGAAAAAATATTATACGATTAAAAAGCCGACGCGAAACGCGTATGATACACCACAACGTGTGAATTCTATTAAATGATAAAAGAAAAGAACATTTAATAAGAATGTTGACGGACATTTGCACTAGCCACATGAAAAATGCTCTTCCGTTAATCAGATTACCCCTGACAAATCATGTTCTGTGGACGATCGAATCTACAACAACAAAAAAGCTTGCTCAAATACCCGTTTACGAAGTTTGTACTTACTAGATATTTGATTAAACGAATTCCATGCTGACAAGTTTGTTCCCTTATATGAAAGCCCTTTTTGTGCATTTTCGGTAAAATGTACTACCGAAAAAGGATATAAATTAGAGGAAACAAGTAAATAGCAAATTGAACAATAATGGACGAAAAAATTCTAAGCAGGGAAGGCAAGTAGTTGTCATAAAGAGCTTGAGACATGGGTGCATGGTTATGTACTGAACTTTAGCATGCACAGAAAGTCATTGGACGAGATTTTAAGGATGCAAAACGATAGCAAAGACAACCACTGGGGAAGAGGCGGACAGAAGAAGACTATACCATGAGAATTATTAGAAGTCGCAGACGGAGCGGGAAGTTTAGACAAATCGCACACAATATGTCTCACTTTGCATATGAACAAACGCTCAATTCTTGATGCAAAAAGTAATGCGAAGCTTCGATGAAAAATAGTTTTACAAAATTCTAAAAGCACTACAGGTCAAAGAAATAAACTGTGTGGGATTATGCTTAAAAGAAAATGAAATCAAGTCAAGTTAGAACAAAAGTCAAACTAGACCTAAAAAGAAGTGCTTTTTAAATTGAAAACAGTTTAGACTGAGCCTGGAGAAAAAGTAGGTATAGTGACATAGATGAAAAAACAACAAAAAAATAGCATAGTATCAACAGTTACTGCATTTTTCCAAAGGAATGAAGGCATATTCTAAAACAAAATCGGATTTCCGGCACACCTGCTGGCGTTCATGTAACTTCTTGTACAAAATTAGGCGAAGGACAGTAGAAACTACTCAATTAGGATGGCAAATAAGCGACTCAACAAACAGTTTTTCAAGTGCCGGACGACATGACGGTAGTAGGCAGAAGGGTTGTAAAAGTGCACAGAGCACTATATATAAATACGTGGACCAGAAGCAGATACTTGACACGTGTACTAGAATTTAGGCCTAACGAACAGAAAAATGCAGTCTTAATTTTCACCAGAGTAAACAGTGGCGTCAAGTTAAGAATGAAAAGGAAATAGCGTCTCAAGTGCCACTGAGAATGTTAAGGGACATATCTACAGATAAGTATTCCGAAGAAGGAAACAGAACGAGGAAGAAACCCAGTGATTATGAAGCGCTTGTAAGCATTTAATAGACATATTTTCAATATAGGTGGAAAGCAATGTATGTTCCAGGACCAATATTCAGGAAAGCAGTGCTTGTGTACAAAAGTGTATTCGTAGGGAATTAGCTATAGTCCATTTGTCCAGGGATTATTTTTTTGCAGTGGGCTTACTCTGTAATTAAAAAATTAATTCATAGGTAACGAAAGGTCGTGTCCCGTTTGTTAAAAGGGAAGCACAGAGGAAGTGGAGCGTTAAAGTACATACGAGCCAGTGGAATATTAAATTACTACGAATAGTAGTGCAAAAAACAAAAGCTTCAAACGATGCGGGATAAACGAGTGGACTTCTCTACTAAAAAATTGTGTATGATAGTAACAGTCAAAGCCATTCAATAATGGCAGAGGGAGCAATTCAAAATTTACCCAAAAAAAGCTTATAATAAAAAAGTCACAAGCAAGCAAAAGCTATCTTAAAAACAAATATGCCGTATGGAGGATTGATTTACCAGGAACATAACAATCAGAAAACGGTAGCTTGTTAGTAGGATTAAGGCCGGGAATGCTGTGTATAGAAGTCCAGAGGGCAAAGTTTCTACAATTCAAAAGCTTAAACTGTCGACTGTGTTATAGCGTGTCTGATTCAACAGATTATTCAATCGGTACTTGAGTCTTAGGGACGTAAGAACTAGTAGCGAACGTGAGGCTTTTATACTGGTTGCAACTATACTGAATGAAGATATAGAAATTACCAAAAAGAAACTACTATATGTCCCCAGATTATTAAGCAAACCTTCACGTTAAAATGTGGAAAAACAGCATTATCAGTTGCAGTTGTGTGTATTTCTGTACGAAAGGATGATTGTCGCAGAAATATATTTGTACACATGTGGCGGACTGGAATTGCCGCAGTCTGTGCTACCTATTTATTTAATTGATCGGGCAGAATATAATGTCTGGCATTACTACGAGAGTTGACAGCAGGTAATAGTTGTAAAGATGGAAGTATAGCGATTATTTCCCGTTTTTGTGGTTAACTTTATATTTTCACTGCGCCACCGTTTTAATGGAAAATATAGGTTGCTGATGTAAGCTTGCAGAAATATGTCTCTTCATATTCCAGCAATTATATGTGAAAATCCTCTGAGTTAAATGTCGTCTATGAAAGTATAGCTCTTCAACCGATGCATCTCCTTGTATTAGACCTACAGTAAAAATATATTTGGCAATACTTATTACATCCAGAATGGCCCTTTAGGGGAGCATGGTTCTCAGTAATACAATTTACTCGTGCAGCGCGTGACTGAGACTATCCCTATAAGATAATTTAGACTATTAAATAGCATAAATCCAAGTAATACACCTATGTTGCGCACATTGCAAATCTTACTAACATAACACATAAACATCTGAATGTTGACAGTTATAAGGTATTTTTGCCTATATCTATGTGCATGCATGTTAGTTGCCACGAGGCGATATAACAAGAAGTGCAGCAGTAACAAGTGTGCAGAAAACAACCACGTACTGGTGTGGTGTTCATCTGTCGATGCATCGCGGGTGATGTAAGAACACTCACTATATGTTGCTACTGTATATATTGATCCCGATCAATACGGATGCCCATTGTGTGAACAAGGTCGCAACGTGACATCTTTAATGACTTTATGGCACACGACAGTGTTGCCTACTGCTGTTCTAACTGTGCAACATGAACGACACGGGATTTGGCTCATTCAACTTACGTAACGGAATAGGGGCGGCTACGCCGTTTTGAGGAGACCGGATAAAACATCAAATGTTATAAAATTGAGTTAGCCAATATATAGGTAATATTGTTGTGGGGATTGCTCTTCGCCTTGTAGATGAAGCTGTCTCTTGTCGCTCTAATTTCCAATATCCAAAGCGATTCTGTATCTGTGCAATATATGATGTGTGTGTGTGTGTGTCTTGCGCACTATATACGTGAAAGGAAATTGATTTAGGAATATGGTTATTTCATAATACTTCACCTCACAGATGGTCTTGTAACGTAGCCACGTGAGATCTCTCCGAAGGCCACAAGAGCAAGATTCTAGAAAAAATTATTAATTCACTGTTCAACATAATAAAAGATTTTGATCGTTTTATTTCCGTCACCAATGACGATTCAGTCAGTTTTTAAAATCTATCTATGTCTGTTGGCTGAACATATCATTATCTCGTAGGTCTATCGACAAATCTGGTTGAGTCATAATATTCCTTTGATTTCCTTATAATGATTTTTCTTCTAATCACTCATGTTGTACAAAATCTGGGCTCGGTCGTAGTGATTGACATACGGCTTTTTAAGCCTCACACACTAATAATCGCGTTTTATTTCGCTTAGTTTCGATGTCAAAATAAATAAGTTTATTAAGAAAAATTTACGGAGTTTAACGCCATTGAAGTATAAATTAATCCGCTATTTATGTAAATTAGCACCCTACTAACCTGCCACCGCTCCTATTAATGCTACTTCAAAGATAACGGTGTCCGTACTTCGTGTATGTTATAGTTCTTCGTTTGGGACCATTATGAGCAAGTCCTAAGAAGTTAACAGAAATTTTCCAACTATGCGGCGTCAAATAAATATTATTTTGCCGATGGCCATCTAAATGGCGATTTTCTAAATCTCTTTGAATGTCGTTAATTTAAGTTAATTTTTAAAAAAAGGCCTACAACACGATTAATACTTTCTGTTTATACCTAGCAGTCGACTTCAACGTGATTGTTCCTAAGATGGCAGCTTCAGTTTAGATCTTATAGTCGGTCAAGACAAAATTGATTGCTATTAATCATATTAACATCTGTTTATATACTGCTACATTAATCAACTGTTGCGTTATTGCTAGAAACGTTAACACTCGTTGCTTAAAGTGCTTTCTTTTACGTTTGAACGAGCAAATTCTACCTCAAATGCAACCGTTCCTTTGTTGGCAATAGATTTTCAAGCTGTTCTCCGGCGTTACACTGATATATTGAGTCGGTAAACCTGTTAAGGTTGCGTGGCTGATTTGCTCTTTAAGTTTCGATACTTCGAGTAATTACTTAGTATTTACGATGTGCGTGTCTAACCCAATATAATGGAAAGCGTCATATTCGGTTGGTGATATCGGTATGGCTGCGGGCACCCCATTTACTGTATGGGCTGACTGTCCTCCTGGTTGCAGGCAAAACGTACACAGCGTTATAATATCCTTACTAACGACGGTGCAGAAGAACGATTCAATTCCCTTGAGGATCTTGCGCCCTAAGTCGACTCAACCATCGTCAAGAATGCCAAGAGAGGTTAAATAATTGTTTGTCTGCATGCCCGTTGTGCATTTACATTTCCGCGATCCATTTAACAAGGTGAGGACGGAGCTCCGACTATCTCCTAGAGCTCTTAATAACAACGCCTCATGGTACCCTAATCAAAAGAATCTCAAACTAATAAAGAACAAACATTGCATGTGACTGTGATTAAATGTGTTTTCTACTCTTGGCTGTTTGCGACTCCTAAAATATCGTTTCCTATAGTTTATTTTCCGTTACAACTGCACGTATTACTTATTGCTAAATTTTTAGATATTAGCTCTTGGTTAGCTGCGTATTTATTTTCCATGTTCTCTTTGTGTATAGCCTTAGAGCCGTTGCATTTCATGATCCTACCTATATTGTCTTGGCTTATTAAGGGAAGGTGGTCTCGATTCAAAGCTTATGTCTGCCCAAGCTGAAATTAGTCTAACGTCGTCACTAACCAAATCGAAATCAAAGATCACGTCAGATTTACTCTGTTAGCTATTCCGTCTGAGTAGAACAACTCGTTAAGACATTCGCGCTTAAGTTTTCAGCTACTAAGCACAACTTAGGTTTTTGGCGCTGTACGCGAGTTTCCAGGATTTTACAAAGGTTGCTAAACATATAGCTTCTTTACACAAAAGTGGTATTAATTATATCAGTGCTTTTACAGCTGCATGCATTGAGACAAAGTTGAGTCTGTTAAATAGAGTTGATACGTAATGTTACTGACACATATACATATTCTAGAACGTTACAGCTGTGGTTTTTAGTTAGTTCTAGGTACACATGAAAAGGAAATAGTTTCTACTGGACTAAAAAAAAATATAAATTAAACGTAAACAATGTAACGTAAACGTAGGCAACTTAATACCAATACGAGAAAATGCGTTACTCACTTTTAGCCATTTCCACTTATTGACGAGAAGAACTTCACCTCGCAAGTCTTCTTTAGCTTATGAGAAGTTTTTCCAAGTGTTTGTTTTCTTGCGTTTAGCAAGAAATCAAATTTTTCGTCTAGTACGTCAATACTTGTCTAACCCTTCGAAAGCTAACTTGCAGCAATGTGTCGGAGCGGCTGAGTGCGTATTTAACAGACAACTTCCGCCGTAGTTCTGTCCTTATCTAAGATTCAACGACGATTTGTTGATGAGCTGCCTGCGTGTCGTTATCGTACAATCTTCACAAC
This sequence comes from Tropilaelaps mercedesae, assembly GCA_002081605.1. Lineage (NCBI taxonomy): Eukaryota > Metazoa > Arthropoda > Arachnida > Mesostigmata > Laelapidae > Tropilaelaps > Tropilaelaps mercedesae. The sequence goes on from MNPL01000020.1 coordinate 33,840, forward strand.
TGTTTAGTTGCTTTACCCTGTTACTGTTTAAAGAGCTTTTGTTCAACTCGAAGTCGGTTGCCACCGCCGAGTTCTTGTCAATCTCGTATGCTATGGCTCTCGCTGCAACTTTTTTGCTTTTGTCTTGGTTGTATCGTGGTTGTATCGTAGCTGCTTCGTATGTTCTGTCTTCTGCGCACCCACGACGCTCAGACGGTTTTCAGCTTCTCCACGGCTACTCTGTGAGCGAAGGCACTTTTAAGCCAGCGCGCCGGTCCGCCCTCTCTCATTCCTGCAGACCTCTGCTACGTCTTCCATACCATGTCCCCCCGCTCGCGTGCTCAACCAATGAGGGGCTGCTTTAGCATGACGTCGCAACCTGCTGCAACAGAGCTCCGCCTCTGCGTTACGGCCGGGATACACCCGCGAATGCCAACGTGCTACGTGAAATGAAGATGTTAACGTTGGAAGCTTCCTGCGTCGTCGGTTATTGCTAAATACGCATCAGCAGCAGTAGTCTGCAGGTCTTAGGAAAGTTTTTGTATGTACGCAGCAAAATTATTGTTGCAGATACATATATATATATATATATATATATATATATACGTGTTGAATCATATTTTTTCATTTATTTAGCCGAGAATGTAGATTATAATATCCATTACATTCGGAAGCGGCCACGGGACCGGCGAATGCATTCTAGAAATAACCACATAATCACGTTTCTAATGTTGTATATGCTACATTCATAAGGTCACATTAGAGAGAGATGTAGACACTCCATTTTCTCTTTGCATCGCTAGGCACATGATCTTGGTCTTGCTCCATTTGGTTGTAAATGATTTCGATATAACATTGTGTATGAGAAAAGGGGAAGATAGAAGAGGAGAAGTGGGAAAAATGAGCAACGCTTCAGTGAAACAATACTACAAATGAATCTTACAATTTATTATTCGTTTCGATTTGAGTGAATTTTAATCGTATTATTTATTGTATGCACAGATACAATAATCCTGCGGTTTCGGCCCCCCACACCATCGAAGAAAACTTATACAAATAGGGGCAAAAGGACAAAAATGACGACTCTATGTATATGTACTTGTCACCGTTGTCAATTGCAAATAAATAAACAAACAAATTGCATACAAATAAAAAAAAATTGATCACGGTTATAGTATTCAATCAGATGGATAAACATTTGTTTAAAGTTACGAGTTTCACATAAGTCGGCGCGGAAACCGATTACTGCAAAAATTATGTATTATAGAAATAAGAGCACTGGGGAGTTTTACTTGCATTCCAGAGTGTTTAGGCCACTACAAGGGTGGCGACGCAATGCGAGGCGCGTAAATGCTGGATATGTTGTGGGCCATAAAGCCAAACAATTGAGACTTTACTGAATGTTCACCCTACATTGGTAATCGTCTCAGTTGCTGTCATTGTCCGCAGCAGTTTATACGATTCTTCCGTGCTACGTTGCTTATTTAAAGAGAAGTAAGTGGTGAATGAGATGTTGGTTTTAGCGACATTATTGCGCTTCAATATCAACAAGGAAGACATGTTGGGACCTAATTACACGGTAGTTGACAAGTCCTCCAAGGAACCACGTAGAATGTAGGTAAAAATGTAGGTACAAAAGATCTATGTGGACCGACGGCACGCTCCGATAGGAAACAGAGTCAGTCAAGGTCTTCCTGGTAAAAGTGGCATGAGCGTCATCAAATGCTTACAAACGTTGTTTGCAGCGCTGCTGGCAGACTACTTGAGGACAACATTCTATGCGAGAACGCGAGTCCACCTCTAAAAGTTCAAAGAGCACGACTGGATATGGAAAGGAAAAATAGGCGGTTTGTTACCTTCTTTAAAAGTCTTTTTGTCTTGATGATTTATCTTGATGCACGCTCTTTATGTTCGACGACAACTAATTTAGCCTTGAGTCCATCGAACTACAAATGGTTTTTTTTACAGTTCTTTATGTTAAAAAAAGATTAACATGGACGTGGCCCTTACGACCATGTCTTTTTGAACTGTTAGTCGAACATATGGAGATTTGTGCATTTGATAGCTATCTAAAATCATACACTATTATTATAATCTTGAGATCCGACTATTTAGCTCTATTGCCACACGCCCCTAATTAGATAGAGGTTTTACGTAGATAGAGATTTTAAGCAGAAATTTTACGATAATTATATAAAATAACGAATCTCTTTATATCACTTTCAAGCAATTTGAAAGTCACTCGCTGCGTCTACACTCAGACAAGAACGATTTTTTTAGTCATTGTCTATTTTGCTGCCATCAGTATTAATCTCTGATACAAATAAATTTGAGTTTTGGAAAGATGATTCGAAAAGCTTAAAAGATAGAGGATTTAAACCTCGTATATTGTCCCCCAATGTACTTCATTATGTAATTTCATTATCAACTTTTATTTGCTCTAGCGATTTGCAACCACCGCGGTCAGTAGAATTTCGCTGTAGGCTATCTGCGTTGCTCCAGGTCTAATAGGAAATAGTAAGTAGGCCTCTGCTGGGAACCGTGTAAGTCGTTTGAATCGGAGAGTGAATTGGTTTATTTATTCGCCGCTTAACCGTCACTGGAGACTGTAGGAGTTGCTCAACGCCAAAAGCGTAAATGCTTTTTACGTTTGTTTTAAATGGTATTTTTAGTCAGCTAAACCCTTCGGCAGAAAGTAGCACGGAATGTGCTCTTTAAACATACCATTAAATGCGAAATGGCATGCCGCTAAAGAGCTCTGTAACTGGAACAAACGCTGGGCTGAATGTCTTTTTGTTTCTTGGTATAGCGATTAAGAAACGCTATGCGTGCTTTCGCTTCAAGATGATTGTCAGGGTAATGTTGAACACATGACGAACGCACGCCTACTGTACTAATACCGAAATCTAACAAGTGAGCCAGGGCGCCAGAATTGCGCCCACCTTGTTAGCACGGTCTGACTCGCACCAACTTATTCGCCCGTAGCACTTGTCCTACGAAGGCGGTTTTTCCGAACCAGTTGCTTTTGCCTTTGCACGTATAGTACACGGAATTCCGGGTTGTCGTGTTGTAGATCTCGATGACGGTTCCTGAGGTCTCTACGCGCTGGGCGATCGAAGAGATCATATTTCACCGTGTAGCTAGCGGTCGCATCCCAGAAATTGCACACATCTGTAATCGCGAAACTAAATCTGTGTAAATACTTGACAAACTTTCTGTGTTTGGTAAAAATCTGGAAAACACAGGAAGGTAAGTTATAACTAGATCGTCATTCACGGTATGAGCTTCGACTGCAGTGCCCGGCTGGCCTTCTTGTATGGAGACTTTTTTGTCAATTGAGAAGTGTTTCGCCATGAGTCGCGATCTTTCCCTGCGAGCTGTCCTCTTAGAATCGTCTTTTTTCTGATTCTTGAGGTCCAACGGTATCCAGCCGGCAGGACCGGTGTCGCTCCTGGTTAATTGTCCAGTAAACCTAGATTACACGAATAGCCGCCATTCTCTTCGAGCCATACAAAGCATGTTTCGGATATTCGGATGTTTCCAAACAGTTCGACTGACACCAGTGCGCCTAAAAACTTGGTGGATTCCCCAACCGTCGCAGGCAGAAGTTGTTTACTTTCTAAAGGGCCTTTGGTATAGGGAAGAATCCTGCTACTTTGAGCTACCTCCCGCCTTGTGTTAGCCGTCGCAAGCCTCACACAGACGTACCTGTCAGGAATTGGTCTGGGTGTATTCCCAGGTATATTGCGGTGCGGAGCAGTTACATCGACCTGCCATTCAGTGCGGTCGAAGTGTTTCCTACCATCGATTAGCAAATGGCCTGGCTCGTGGTGGACGTCAGTCCCACGCTGCGCATCTTCATCCATAAACTTACTGCGTTCAAGACAGTGTCCACTTGCATTTGCATCGAATCCGCCGGGTTCTCAGCAGCTACGGCCACTGCTGAATCATCAGCATGGGCCAGGAGCTGAGTATCATGCTGTATACGTGCATGATACTCAGTTTAACCTACGATATTTTCAGGTAGGGTAAGTCTAAAGCATAGCGCCTAAAATTTACTCTTGTGGGACCCAGCAGTTGTACAAATTTCCAGGCTTTTGCTGTCATCCAAGCAGTCAGACCCCAAATTTACCGGATAGAGCGACCCTCTTTTGAGAGTATCCAGAAAAACAGACCAGGGCAAGCTATTAAACACGGTCCGCACTTCTAACAAAATGGCCATGCCGAGAACATTTTCACTACCAAGGGTCGCTTTTGATGGTGAAGGCTACCGTGGGAAGATGATGAACCGCCGTAAAAACTAAACGGTGCTTGTAAAACCTCAACTAGGCGTCCGAAAGGAGACCGTGCGTTTGTCGCAAAGGATTTGAGTCTATCCTCTACTGTCGCCCTTATTCCCTTGGTCAGGGTGCTAAATAAACAGATACGGCGATATCCCTCTTCTCCCCTCGAAACCAAAATAATGTTGACCCTCTTCTGGGCGATTGGATACTTTCTCACTTGGAGAATAATCGAAGTTACCTCCGTCGCGATCTAGGGAAACCCTCTAAAATATATTTTGATCGCAGCGGGGGGTAATCCGCCAGCTGAGCCCAAGAGGTCAAGGTTGTGGGTGCCCTGTATTCCCGCGATCTTGTCAATCACAGAAAGTAAAGGTTGAGTGGGAGCGAGGAAAAACTCTTCCCTCGTTGATGTTTCGAGCTACGAAACGCTTGCTAGCAGATATATAAAGCTGGACTGATCCTCCATCGCTTCCCTTTTATCTAGAAAGAAAGAGAATGCAGGCCTCCTGTACCGTTCCTGAACGAAGATCTTGGCACTTCCGCTGGAAAGAGAGCGGCAGTCGGTGATTTTGACCTTGCTCAAGCCAGAATCGACTTCACACTGAAGCCGACGTACATGTCAGCTTAGAAGGAATTTTTTTTTAATATGACGCAGCGACCGATCTGCTATTGGTGGCCCTGCTCTTTCCCGTCGGCTTCACTTTCAACTTGTATAACCTGGCAGGCAAGATCGACTTTCAGGATAATAGTTTAAGCATTTTCACCATTATGAGCAGACCTTTGCCGTCAATCATGTAACGCATCACCGGTACGTCCGGTGTCGGCAGGCATTGGACTTTTCCATCCATATTTTGCCTTATTAACGAGCAAACTATACCAAACGAGGGATCTTCTAAGGTAACCGTAACAACAACGGTTATTTAACTACTGTTGTCCCTTATCTCCTGAACATTTCGATGTGCTAGGCCTCTCATTGTAGTGGCTTTAGGGTTAATCAATCATCGAAAATCCATCTGTGCCTTCTGTCAAACTGCTTCGTTTTCCTTATCCGTACTCCATGGAGCAAGCAGGCATCACGTGGTCGTGATACGTAGAAGCTGCCTGCTTTGTTCTTCTGAGTTCCCCGGTGCCTAAAGCAGTAAGCACGCTTTGGGCATAGGGAAAGAACCAGTGTCTGACTGTGTTCAGACGCTGGCGCTTTTTTCCTTCTTGATCACAAACTAAAAAATCAACCAGCTGTTATTAAATCCAATAAAATGCTACGATAAACAGGATAGACTCGATGATTGCCTAAGTACAAAAGTAGAAGCCATTAGCGACAGAAGTAATGCGATAAACGCCACCACGTCGCCCATCGCCTCAGTCAGGTCCACGGGGATGGCCAGTCTTTTTTCTTTACTAAAGGCCCCGGCTTGCGCCAGAAGGTAGAACAGAACGCTGCACCATTAAGCTCACCGGGTATTGCCGGTGACCTTAATCCTTCCGAGCGGCGGGAAAGAAAGGATAAACGTGAAGCCGCGCCTTTTCCGTGTCCGTTCCACGCTGGTCCATGTTTCCGCTATATGCGCTTTCCCGCTTGCCGTACCGCCACTGTTCACACTGCCCTGCAAACACACTGTCATAACGTCCATGCAACTCTCTTTACGCGCTTTGCCGCGCCACAATATCTGCAGTTCCTTAATTGTCAAAGCCAGCACATCATTTAGTGGCAACAATCATTTTAGTGCATACGTCAGTCACGTCTGTGTGCACATCAGTCACTGCAGTCACTACAGAAGCAGATCACGGGGCTGCGGGCGGAGCTGCTTCAGGCGCGCGCAGGGGCCGCTGGACTTTCTCAAGGCTCTTCGGGCCGGAGACGACCTTGCGGCCGCTGTGGAACGCCTGTGGCCGGAGAAAATATTCCGGTACGTACGGTTCGTGCCGGAATCCCCGGGGCCCACTCACAGAGCCCAGGTCACCTTGCTCACGCGCGGTGAAAAAGACGATGCGAGGGCCCTGGGGGTCGTACCGGACTTCTTTCCGCTCGCGCGGGAGGTGGTCGATAGTATGCAAGCGGACTGTCCTACGCAATCACGCGGAAGCCAAGATCGACGGGCAGACCGCCTCATCCCCCAGGACAGTTAGAGTCTTGGTGGTGGGGTCATGGCGGAGGAGGCTGAGCACAAGAGACAAATCACGCTCGTGATAAATGTGATGTGCGACCATGATATGTAGCTCGGGCCGCGGTTCCCAAAGAACTGCCCGACCGACCATCAAGATCCAAGCAACGGGCACCAAGTCCTTCGCGGAAACGGTGCGGGGCTGCGGATAAAGGTGCGGCAGCTTGGCTTCAAGGCCCGAGTCACAGGAGTCTCAAAGGGCAAGGAAGGGTAGGTGGTGCTCCACACAGTGGACACAATCAGTGGAGCCTCTGAAGCCCTGGCAAAGAGGATCTGGGAAGAAGCGCGGTTACCCATAAGGCCGTGGCGGCTGCAACGTTTGTTGTTTCACTGTGGGGAATCGACCTCATGGTGGTTAAAGGGACACTGAAAGGCGGCTGGGGTTGCCCTTGGACACCCCACTTGACGCTGACGAGCCTTACTTGAGAAGGGGGCATGATTGGTTAGGATCCAGTTGTTCCCAGCTGCCGTCAAAAAATTGATAAAAGCGGGGAACATATAAATAGGAGTCAAGACGGCACGTCTTGATTCCTATTCATATGTCCTCCTATTCATATCCTCAAAGAGTGGCGGGACATTGCCCGGTGCTTTTGCTGCCAGGGGCTAGGGCATATAACCCGAAACTGTGCAGCCGAGAAGTCACTGGAAAAAGCGTGCTTCAACTGTGGCAAGGAAGACCATAAGGCAGCATTGTGTAAGGCGAGGAAGGCTAAATGCCTTACGTGCCGGCCTATCTGAAAGCCCTTGAACAGGCTCGACAACGCGATCGCAGCGGGGGTGAAAGAAAGGAGGTGGCTGAGAAAACAGCCACGCCCAGGGAGACGGAACAAGCTGAGAAATTAGCTCCGTCGGCGATGATGGAAGAGGCGAAGAAAAAGAAGCCAAAAAAGAAGAAAGCTTGTCGCATAAAGGTAGTGGACGAGAATGGGTTCATCAGAACTAATGCAGCCAACAAAGCTTAAAGTTCTCCAGGCGAACCTCAACCGCGCTCTGGTGGCGCACGACATTCTGGAGCAATGGGTGCAGGAGAAGTCCATTGGGCTTTGATTGCTCTCAGAGCCGAATGTCGGGTATGCACGACGGTGGAAGGGAACGCATACGGATCGGGCGGCTGACGTGGCTGTATGGCTGAGTAGGCACGCAACCTGGCCGTAAGGGGTAAGGGGTCCGGAGAGGGTCTTGCCTGGATAGAAGTGGAAGTAGTGAGGGTCTTCTACTCGTGTTGTGCACACTCCAGTTGACCAGTTCAAGGGGTTCCTGGAGGCTATCCCGAGTATTATCGCGCTCCACCGGGTTAGGAGAATGTATATTACACGTGACTTCAATGCAGCCGGGGAAGCTTGGAGCAGCCGTCGCACATGCCACCCCGGACAGGCACTGCTAGACTGGCTGGCGCAGAATGATCTGCTTCTTCTGACCGACGGACATATCCCAACGTTCGTGAGAAGAAAGCAAAAGTTATACCTTGACTTTGCCATCGTCAAAAACGCGGCGGTCAGTACAGAACACCGCTGGATGGTGTCCAGGCAGGAGACGTTAAACGATCGCAGGCGCATAACGTTCCAAATCGAGGTGTCTCTTTTACCACAAGCGATGTCAGATGCGCTACCTTGATTTGCCAAAGCTTACGCGAGCACTGGACAAGGGCTGTCGAAATCTATCCGCCGAGGAGATCACGGCGGCCAAAATTTTCCTGACGTCCGCTTATGCAGGGGCGTACACACCTGAAACCGAACCGTAGGCCCAGATATTGGTGGACCGACGAGATTAGAGAGGCGAGGTCCCGGTGCATGAGGATACATAGGGCGGTCACGTGAAAGCAAACCTGGCTGCGAAGAAGATAGAGAGAACCTGGTTACTACGCCAAGTGTTTTAATCAGGGTTTACGGCATCTGGAGATCCCGCTAGCTCGGTTCAAGAGCGCTACGAAGGAGCTCCGTCGCCTTATCCTACGTGGTAAGAATGCAGACGTGTGGGGGCTTCCGTACCGGATCATCAGGAACATGTTGCTCTCGCCTGTCCCTCTCCTGGCACCGGAGGTCCTGGACGCCGAGATCACACATGACGAAGTGATTGAACTGGACGGAGATATTCCGGTGGTAATGGGAGGTGGATAAGTGAAGGATGCCGAACGCCCGGCACCCGGGAGAGTACCAGGTTTAAATGGGGTTCCTCCAAGAATTGTTAAACTCCTGAAGCCAAAAGTCTTTGCGATTTTGGCCAACAAACTGCTTGCAAAGGGCCGGTATCCGGCAATATGGAAACGCGCGTCGCTCGTCCTAATCCCGAAACCGGAGGGAACGGACACGGTTTCTTACCGCCCCATATGTCTGCTTGACACAGTGGGCAAAGTCTTCAAAAACGTCCAGTGTCACAAGGCTAAACGACAACATAAAAGCGAAGCACGCTCTATCGGAGTTCCATAATGGCTTTCATAGGGACAGGTCCACTCTCAAGCCACTGAAGGAAATCTTAGGAAGGGCGTTTGAGGAAAAACTGAGAAAGATGACATCGTCGTATCTCGGGTGATGCTTGCTGCTTACGACTGGGCAGATGTACGAGGTGACGGCAGGGTTCCCGCGGGGTTCGATCTGCGGACCAATTCTGTGGAACCTGGCCTATGACGGTGCGTTGGTTCAAGTGGTTGCCAGAGGGCGTCGAAGCTCTCGTCTATGTGCATGATCTCGCTATCCTGATGACTCTCCGACAACAGAGCACACTACAGGTTAGAGCAAATGAAGCTTTAGCGCTGGTTAATGAGTGTATGGTCATCTGCAGCTCGCCCCACGAAAGACCGAGGCCCTGCTCCTAACAGGCCGCAAAAAGACGGGTGAGCTGAGGCTGAAACTGGCTAGATACCCCATCGCGCTGAAGAAAGCAGGCAAGCATCTTGGTGTTATTCTCGACATTGGGCTTACTAGAAGTGTTACGGGAAACACGTGACACAGCCAAAGTCCAGCGGGTAGCCTTGAACCTGGCACGACTAATGCCCAACGTCGGTGGAGCAACCAGTGGAAACAGAAGGTTGCTGGAGCCCGTGGGGGAGTCCATTGGCCTATACGGAGCATCTGTATGGGACGACATGGTATTGAGGATAAGGGCGAATCATGACCGTATCAGGTCGACACAGAGAACGCCGGCGGTCAGGGTAAGTTCGGTCGTACAAAACTGTGTCGAACTACTCGTCTTGGCCAAGATGATGCCATGGGGCCTGCCGATCAGAAAGAGGACTTCATCTTTTTTTTAACAATCAGTCGGATCCGATAGCGGCGAAAAACGCCATTATCAACGAGTGACAGAGTGAATAGTCGCGCAAGGAACCTATGGGCAACACTAATGGCGCCTGGACAGAGTTTTTAATCTCGGACCTTAGGAAGTGGCTGGACAATAGCGGCGAGCTGACCTACGAAATGCCCCAGGACCTTACGGGCCATAGACAGTTCCAGACCTATATGGTGAAGATTGGGAAACCTGATACCGATAGGTGCATCTTGTGCAAGACAGACGGCATTTAACATACGATTCTGCGTTGCCCCCCTTGCCGAGAAAAAGCAACTGGCATAGAGGGGTTGCCTCGGCCAGTGTCGGTGCAAGAGGTGCTAGACTAGATGATGACTCTTCCGAGAGCCTGGCGGAACGGAACACGGTGGCTTAACGCCATCCAAAAGTAAGGCGGCACTACAACAGGCTACACGGGCCAGAGTTACCAAGCGAGAGTTCATGGAGGCTCCTGGGAAAGGTGGATCCGAGGGGTTCCCGAGGGAGGGACGTAAAGGAAGGCGCAACCGATGCTCCACCAGGTGATGCTGAGCTCGCGCGCCATCCTCGGCCCGAGGGGTCGGATGCTGCTTCATAGACTAAAGTAAGGCAACTGAAAGCGGCAGCTACCAGAGGTCATGTGTTTACCCCCTCTCATGGTCTAGAAGTAGTGTCATTAACATTCCGAATTCTGAAAGGATGGGGGGAATGGGAGTTTTAGCAGGTTTGTGACTCTCCGCACTAGCCACCTTCTGGTTGCAGTAATACAAACGCAGTTACCTAAATTCCCCAAAAGAAAGATTTCCTGAACAGAAACAACAAAGTTATCTTGCTGCTGCTTTCAACATGAAGTGCACCTATTGCAGCCAGCGTGAACAACAATTTTACTCCTTGCTGGTAAAACACTGAAATTGCTCGCCACTACACCACAAATCATGCATTTATTGAGAAGTGTTAAAACTATGAGTTTCAATTTCAGCCAGCATTTCATGCCTAAGAAGCATGGATAGTGCCCAACTTGTAGCACGATTATGTGAAAATGTAATGATTTTTTCGCGAAGTAAAGTCGTCTATTTCATACCACTGACTAATTAAACAATCTAAAAATAATTGTTCGACAGATTTTAAGATAGTCATATGCTTATATGTTATCAATGCCTCATTAGAAACTGAGATATATATGTACATACGCATATTGGTCAGTATAATTTCTTACAGTCATTTATAATCAAGAACACTGTGTTATACGGGAAGTACGCTCTCAGACACGTCTGCCGATATAAAATTCTAGAGAATGATAGTTAGCGTTACCGAGTCTCGAATTTGGGGCAGCAACATAACCGTAAGAAATTTATTTCTATTCTCGAAATACTGACTACCTTCTTATTCAGGGATATTTTAAAGGGTCTACTCGCACACTTGAGTATATGAGAAATTGTGCAGCTCTCAAAGACACATGGGTTTTCATTTGCTGAGACGTATGCACTGGAAAACGATGATGAAAACGCGGTGGATGATCTAAGTATTTGCTTCGTCTTAACGGTTAGCTGACCGGACCGACCGGACAGGAGAAACTGAAGCTCACATCTCACAGAAACGTTAACCTTTTAAAACAGTTTAGCCAATCTCGGTGTCAATGACGGGACAATCGATAAAAGCTTTGTGAGACAAGCCGTGTATGCACAATGGGAATGGAAAAAATATTAAAGCCGTTTTGTGTGGTACACTATAAATTGAAGTCTTTTAAAATAGTTTTGTAGTGTGATGTGCATGCACAACTAGAAGTAGAGGTAAAAGGTTTTGAAAGCGTATAATATATAAATAAGCTTTCAAAGATATTGTTATTTTTCGGCCAGAAACGTCATGTCTTCGGCCAGAAAGTACGCGGGTCGAAGAGATTTCTGATTATATACGAATCCGGTGAGCACATCCATTAGTGACAGGAATTCTTGCAGAGACCACAAAAAAGAAACTGCACATTCTTATTATTGCTAATAACATTATCCTTAATTGATATTTATAAGAGTCTGTACTCTTATGAAATAGATGAATATTTTCGCTATACTAAAAAATACAACAACTCATTCAAAAGAAATGACAGAGGAGAAAATCTGCGCTATTTTATGGAAAAATGGGTAGAACTGAACGAGAGTTGAAAGAACTACCAATGAGTAGCCGAGCATTGCTGAAATTATGTCTTTTTCATAATTTTCACTTTAACCTTACACAATTCTGGAGAAATTTTAATTCAATTTAAATCAAACAACGTTCAGACACTGTATGAATTAAAGGTTGCTATACCGTATTCGTGCATATTTATGGCTAGGCCCCTTAGAACAAAATTTATACCTAATTCCAACCCGCTTATTTATTATTTTTCTCGTGTCCATTGAAACGTTGGGCCAAATATATATCTACATATATATGTATATATATACGCCCATCGTCTTTTTCACCAAATGTTTCACTTACAAAATGGCATTGGATTAGAAACACATGGAATAGAAATCGAACTGTTTCCGACGTAGGTATTTACAAGCTTCACCACGTTGCGCGTTTGGATGGATAAAAAACGATTGACTAAATATTAGAAAGGTTACTGAATGTACTTTTGTTATTATTACGATTAATTCATTCTATTTCCTTAATTTAATGGTGGACATGGTCGACCTAAATAAGTTATAATTTCTTGGAAAATAAGACGTGTATGATAAGCTTTTAGCACATTCTCTGATACGACTTTTCCAATTTAACATTAAGTTTTTTAGAATGGCTTCCTTTTACTTGAAAGATTTTGGTTTCAATGTGTCAAATAATAAGATCTGAACTCAGGAAACTCTCCGTTAGAGTCTGAATGTATTGACTTCAGGAAAAAAGTGGCAATTTGTTTGAGTGTTAATGAATATGGAAATGGATGAATCTTTGGATACACGATTACGCTACTTTTGAGCGGACTTTATTTCGAGAACTTTAAATGAGCCTCAAAACTTCGATGTTGTATGGATTATTCTCTGCTACAGAGTAGTGCTGTATGCGTGATCAGTTGTTGATAAAAAGCTCCTGGAACTTCAAAACAACTAAGCAGAATAGTTATTTTTAAATTTGTTCCGCTTTCCTAACTATATGCGGTAACGAACACCAGTTTTTGAAGGTTTTGAGGCACTTATCATATAAATATGTGTATAGATATACTTTTTCTATACTTTTATCCGCAACCCCAATTTGGAGCTAGATTTCTTAACGAGATCTGTTTTCGTATCGTCATGTGTTTGATTTTGAAGCACTAAGATACAAAAAGTGTTTAACAAAATTTAGACTCGTTATAAGGAAGAATTTTCACTGCCACATGGTTAGAATACTAAAAAAGTGAGTGAACACATTGTCGGATTTGAAATTCAGTTTCAAATAGTCAGAACTGAGTGTGCTGAAAGGAAAACAAATAACAAAAGGCGAAGATTTGTTCAGTTCGTACAAGATTTAGCGGAGCAATACATACAGTCTTATCATATAGTAGAAAGTTCACCACAACCGGAACAAATAAACGCTCACTTCAGAATTTGTGAGTATATAACTCCAAGAACCACTGACTGCTTGTCCGAGGAACAATTTATTTTACACTTTAAATTTTGCGAATGTAACTACTCCTTTCTAAGAATCAGTGGTCGAGCACCACCACTATTTTGCTTGTTGAGCACAGCCATTTTGTTATGCAAGGACAAAATGGCCTGTGTACTTGCGAGCCATCCAAAGAACGCCAGCTTCTAGACTACTGAGAACAAAAGTAGGACAAACAGTTATGTAAGGCATGGCTAAAAGACCTCGAATCAGTTGGCCTATCGATTAGAGTATCTTTTGATGAATGCTCATATTATTCTGATTTTTAAGCCTCAAGTCACTAAATCTTATGTGTCGAACTCAAATTACGATAGTAGCTTCTCCTAAATTGTGACTTACGTTTCGATATCACGTATCACGCCAGGTCGACTTGTTTTGTACTCAGGCATTCATCCTTAAAGCACAGTCGAACGCTTAACTTATGATTGTCGAAATTGTTTGTTAACACTGTTCGATCAAAATCATGTTCGAGCAAATATATTTTACCAACAAACCTCGTCGATGCATGTCGGTGAATACCGTCTTGGATTGCATTATTCAGGTTGTTCTGAAAGAATTATAGTAGTCTGTATTCGTCGTTAGGGATACGAACTGTCACGAGGTAGATGATATGGTTAATGATGTATGAGTTATAAGCTTCAACCGTCAGAGGTAGCAGCAGAAACAAAATCAGTCGTTTTGCTATGATGTTGACTCATTGACAGTTGTCATTGACAACTTGTTAGACAGGCGAAAGATGAGGCTCACCGTTGGACATTTTATTTACCAATGATTGCTAGTCGCTTCGAGATGCTAAGCTTGTGCTGCTGCTTTTCACAAGTGATCATGTGCTGCTCATAATCGGTGTGCGTGGCTGACCCGTAGCGATCTTCTGCGGTCATCAACTTGCGCTACTTGGGTACACCATTTTAATTTAAGCTTGCGGAAAATTTAGTCTGTGTCTAACCGGCCCCTGCATTTTGCACAATCTTTCAAAATAAAATGGTTAGAACTGATAGTATTTAATATAAGAGTGAATTGAAGTATTTTCAAACATGATGGGTTTTGATCAATACAGGTAATGTCTTTCCTCTTTAATTGTCTGAGAAGTGCAATGAGCGGAAGGCTTAATTTAGATATAAAATTAGTTCTTATATCGCGGTTCCCTCACCACCTGCAGATTTATTATACCTCGAACACTCCTAAAGTCAGCAGCCGGTTATAATCGTCAACATAATACCTTTTCACTCCAGACCAATTCTGGAAATTTATGAATAGATTAGTTCAAGTTTGTTCAAACTTGTTCAAGTTTATTAGCCCACCCAATAAATTTTATTCTTCGCAACTTGTATCTATTTATGCTTGAATTAAATTAATTTGTTTCTGTCTATTAAATAAAAATTGAGCATTTTAGACTGCGTATATTACTTTCTTTTTACCAACTTTATTTAGAGCGAACGTTTTTTTATTGCCTTTTGCAGCGATATTTTTCATCCAGCTTATTAAGCCATTCTAAAAAGCACGCGTGATTGTTTTAAATAAGATCCTGTTTCTTGCGTTGTCCCCGGCTAAAAAAATTGTTATCATTGGGCCATTTTTTGCAGGGCAAAACCACTCGAATCATGTTTAGCGACTGATTCATGCTTTTTACAACGACCTACTGGCGTGAGCTTTTCTGGCGATTATCTCTCCACAGAATATGCTCTTCAGAGTCGCCAGAAGCGCTCCGAGTCGTATCCGTGCAAACGATCCGTGTTTTGCTTTACCTACGTTTCAACACTCAGCCGGCCAATTGCTATGTTGCTGTGACCCTATAGCTTCACGAGAATGTAGAACTAGGCTTGATCGAGACAAAAAGTTAAAATACTTCACTAAAGAGAACTGAGCGTTAGGGAAATCATCTGAAGAGAATATTTGTTTCAAACTTTTACTAACACAAAATTTAGAATCATTTATAAAATTGGTATCTGTAACTATTTTTTTCGTGTTACAGCGTTATTTATTTGAAAAGTCCATGTTTTCTAA
Source organism: Tropilaelaps mercedesae (assembly GCA_002081605.1). Lineage (NCBI taxonomy): Eukaryota > Metazoa > Arthropoda > Arachnida > Mesostigmata > Laelapidae > Tropilaelaps > Tropilaelaps mercedesae. The sequence continues at coordinate 49,141 of MNPL01000020.1, forward strand.
GGCCGTGACTGGTGCTCATAGGGTTGTAGAGATTATATTATATAATGGTACAAATGGATTTTATTTGTACTGTTTGCTTTTTGACGTATCATGTACCTGAGTACGATAAGAATTCATCCTTAATTTCTAAAATAATTACGTTTACCATTTATATTAGATCCTAAACGCCTGCCTTTATAAAACGATTTCCTGTCTTAAGCTTACAAATAGGATATGTTATTGAAAAATGTAGTTCACGCAGCTCCATGCATTCTCAAAACAATTATGAAGACAAGGAATGGTTGATAAAAATAGTTTTCGATATTGAGAATGTACGCTTCTGTAAATTACACTCTTAAGCCTAAACAAATGTATTTCATTGTAAGTTAATAAAACTGGCTTAGCCAAACTGGACACAGACTAGCACCGCTGTGATTAAGGACAGAAAAGCAATTAAATCACTAATGTACCCTAGTGTCGGCGAAATCGGCAAAAATTTCTTAAAGCCTCGATCATAATGGAATGAGTTTGTTGGTCCGTGAATGTTACAGGCCTGGACAACGAGCCTATGCTGAAAAAAGTAAACCGGATTTTGTTAAACAAATGTTTATACTGTTCTTAATAGGCTTAGAACGTATGCTTACGATTGGCTGTACCAGTGCTGTCGTATGTATTTTGACTAGACACAGGTTGTGCGGGTGTTTCAAGCTTGCGCAATAATTTCAGGAACATTTACATTTGTAGGCTGGACTGCCCCACGAAACAGAGCCATATGTTGAAAATCGCAAGAAAATACCTGTATATCCCTTAAACGTATTATAAAGAAAAGTGTGAAAGATCCAATGCAGGGCATGCAGCAAATACTATGAATTAGAAACCGAAAGCCGGTTTGTGCATGGGTTGGTGCAGCCCCAGTGGGTAAGACCTCTGAAAAAGCTTTGTGCTGTAATTGAAAACTCTGTACATGTTAACGACTAAATACTTGGACATCTATTCTCTTTGTAGAACTGCCCCCATGCGTTCCCTGAAAGTACGGAGAGAGCTGATGACTCTGATCTTCGCCGAAAAAAGATTCCATTTGCATACCGTACAAGCTCCGAAGGCGCGATCACTGCGATCACGGAGATGGTTGCGCATGTTCAAATTGGTGTCTGTTTCTCGAGCTCTGCGGCTTGGTGCATTTGTGTGCGCCTTGCGACCGGAGGAAATACGTAAGTGTACGGGTTCGATCCCCGCAGTTGCACATTTACATCTATATGGGGGTCCGTCTTACGAGGTAATGGAAAAAGCGCTACCGTGGACGTTAAATGTTGGCCAATAGTAAGCTCTAAAAAAGAAAAGATGAGTGTCTGTTCATCTAGCTCGATGGCTTGGTGCATCCAGGTGCGCCCTGCGACAAGAGGAGACGCGTAGATAGAGATGCGATACCCGCCATTGCACACTTACATGGAATTCGTCTTACGAGGTAATGTAAAAAGCACTACCGTGGACGTTTGATGTTGCCCGATGGTCAACACTTAAAAAATGAGTGTAGACTTGCTTATTTTACGTACATTTCCGAGATTCAAATACTTTTGTACTGAATAAGATAAATAAAAATACATGGTGACTTATCAGAGAAAACAGGACTATCACCGCAGATTATGCATAGGCATCTTGAAAATAGAAAGGGATTTCCTGATCGCTCTTTTAAGTGGATTAGAACATAGTCTAAATTTGCAAACTGTCTATGCGTCCCCCAAGTCAAACTGTAAGCAAATTTGCTAGGCTATTTGCATATTGAGTGATTTGGGTGGTAAATCGCGCTTTTATATAGTCTCTTTTTTGAATTATGACATGAAGTGCCACTTATCGTTGTGGCTTGTGCACCCATTATCCAGTATCATCTAGAAAAGTGGGCTTTCATCCACCTTCTGTATCGTTAGCCTCTGGCGCTCTTCCAATAACATGCTAGGCCTGTAACATTTCGGAAACGCGTAGGCGTCTAGCAGCACGTGAATGAGAGCGACGAAGTAATGCCATTTGACGTGAACAGCGCACCAGCTGACGCGACGAAATTCGTTGGAAGTGTTAGATTACCATACAATGACTTCACTATCCAAAGGAAACGTAAACTAGATTTTCTGGTGTTCTCTCCTTTTCAAACTCGCTTGTATTTCCAATAATTTAAGATGAAAAGTGTCACCAGCATGATTTGAGCATGTGGCTAGCTGATCGGCACAGCATGTACACAATAGTAATTCTTAGTTTTGGAGCCAGCTATTAAGACGGCCCGACCCCCGTCGCGTTCCGCAAGGAACCTATGTGTATTAAAATGATAAACATTTTAATAGAGATGCAGCGGCCTTGAGTATTGAGCGGAGTATTGAGCGGTCTACGTTCTTAGAATTGGCTTTAGCATTGTGTTAATAAGAAAGCCATTGAAGGATAGCGCTTTAACACTAGGAGTAAAATCAAATAGAGATGGCCCATATTAATGTCATTGATTTTTCGCAGCCACCTATATAACTAAGACAGCCAAGTTCGAATTAGTATCATGTTATTCATGTTCCTCTTAGACCCTTACCCGTTGTTGTTCGAGTGTAGTACATGAGTTTTCATCTTTAAAGAGAATTCTTGTAGGCGTTTCCAAAGCCAGAGATACTAGCATACTGATAAACATGGTCAGTGTTGTTTCGAACTTCGCAGCCATAATAAAAAACCAACTATAAGAGGAATTGGAAACTAGGGTACTATTGGTCCGTGTCGAAATAGCTTATCCGCTGGAACAACAAAGAATTCCTTTTTTGCTTTCACAAAAACTTTCCAAAACGACAAAATGAGGCCCTGTTTAATTCCTAAATATCACAAAAGTAAACGACATGGTTTCCAGAAACATCTGTGGTGGGCAATAGTTAACAACGGATCCAAGGAAAGTCTTCAGTCAAGGAATCAATCTTGGTTGTCGTATGATTATTTATATCAGTGGAGAGCAGACAGATACACAACCGAGTATATAGTTTTTGCCAATCACATGTTGACATGAATTTCAAATACACCAAACCATCGGATATAGGTTGACTAATTGTTTAACATATAGGTCAATTATCAAATGGTACAAAAATGTGCTAATATAGCTTTTTTGAGAAAGAAAGTAATCAAGGCCATCAGGGTAAGTAAATAGAACAGAGACGGATACCAATGTCTTGGTATTGAGATTCAAGAAAAAGGTTAAGATATTTGACAAGAAAATTAGTCTAAAAAACGGAACGAGTCGAGAAGATACTATGGAGAGTCATCAAGGGATTAACTACAAAAAAAAGGTAAACCAGAATGATTCAATATGAACCGTTCTTTAGAGAATGCGGTGTGCCTTACATAAAAACTCGCCAGAGTCAAACTTGAGTACTAATGACTACAATATGATGAGAGCGAAATATAATAAGGAGATGCATTGTATGCGTTTTTTGCGAGCAAGAACCCTGCGCGCCCTAAAATTACGTTAGTCAGGATTAAAAGTTGCGCCGCACTAATCTTTACCCTTCATTTTGAATCTCTATTTAATAATAGTACGGGCCGAAGAATGAGGAGCGCCTACCGTAACAACTGGTCCGGGTCGCCCGTCGGTTTCCCACCCGGACCAAAGCTTTGCGATAGAACCCACGGACATGATCAGAGTTGCTTCTTCAATCGTCGGCCGTCTTCGCACTTACTTAGAGCAGTTCCTTACTTGTAATGCCCTTCTCTAGAAGACCTGCTAGTCAATGGCAGACGCCACATTATGCCGTAACCCCACGCAGCAAAGAGCCCCGCAGACAACACCGAAGTGCTGCCAACTTCGGCAATAGTCAATCCTTTCTCTCACATACAGTTGTTCATATACATACATACATACATACATACATACATACAGCATATACATGTGATAATAGGGACCCATAAGCGGAAAGCCTTGGACACTGAAGCATTATATACTCCATAGTGCCCACCTAGCCCGTTTCATACAACAATGCACGTCTGTGCATACTGTGCTAAACCTGTGCACGCATTCCTCGAAGGTATCTGTAATGGTCTGAGTTTTTAAAAAAATATATTTAAAAAGTGATCTATGTATAAAAAGATTAGGGCGTTTTTCGTCCAGCTAGCTTTCTATACTGCATTTTGTCACGTCCCTTGTCAAAATGCATGCTGGGAATCAGCTGTTTGACTTTGGTTTCTGGCTGACGTGTCCGAAAGGCGTCATGTTTGTCTTGAATATAACAAGGATTTGAGCAAGGGCCCTACGAAATACCTCTGTGAGACACCCGCGGCCATGCTGTTCAATGTCATGCTGTCGAGATAGTAGTCGACGACCCTGGTAGAGTGGGGCATTCTTGCTTTTTACGTCTCGAGATTAGCCTTCATGGGTTCGAAATGGGTTCGAACCCAAAAATGGGTTCGACAGCCTATCCGGGAAGGGGGTAGGCTGTCGAACCCATTTTTCTTCTCCTTCACATCCAAAAGGCTGGCGATGTACAGGGTGCGTGACCGCGGAAGTCCGTTCCTCGCTGTCCAGCTCACGTTGGGGAGACGGTGACCTGCCACCGATATTGAGTGATGCGTCCGAGAGGAGCCCATGCTTTCTACAAAAAACCAGGCCTGTCCTTCCCTATGGCCTTAAAACATTTAGCCAAAGTTCCGAGTAGGCATATTGGGCGATACTTTAGGGCCTTAACTACTTCAAAAGGTCGATTGTCGGGTCCTGGGGCCTTGTCGGACTTCGTGCGCTCTCCGGCAAGCATAACATCAGCTAGTGCTACCTTCGTACTTAGCTGCATGCAGTGTACATATCATAAGGAAAAGTTAAACATATAATTACATTGATTAAATATAGTACAGCAGTAATAATGGTGATACTGATAATAGTAAATTTGTAAACGTATACTTTTTCTGACGATAATCATAAGAATCAGGACGTTTTACTTATAAAGCAACTGGTGGCAGTTCCTAGTTTTTGAGGAGAATAAATGCGGCCGATAGAATAGAAAAATAGGATAATTACGTTTCAGATTCTCCTAGTCAAGGAAAAGCATTTGAGTTCTAGCAATACATCCAAAAATTATTATTGAAAAAAACAAAGAGCAAACAGGAATAGCAATGCAAACCTAGTGTGTCTGGTTGAACTAATGCTAATGCAAGTTCGAGCCTGGAGGAGGAACTACGAGCTTAATGGGTTTCTTGCTTTTACACTTGCCGGTCATTGACGCGACACCAAGCTTTTTTCAAACCGTCTAAAAGAGAAGCGTGTTCAACGGAGACGGAACAACATATTTCGAAAACAGCAGTCCCTTGCAGCTGAAAACACTGGTTAGTGAGCTCGATGTCAGTAGATTCACAAGCTAGAACGCAATTCCAGCAACTCTACAGTTAGTAGAGTCGTATATTGGGAAGTCCTACATTGCACAAATCCTCAATAACGTCATGGTAAATAGACAAACTAAAGGGGGTTATCTGCGACTTCTTGAACTTCAATCGCATAGAAGAGACTCAACGTTAAATTACCCTGGAATATACTAGATTTAAGTGGCGTTTACCAAACGCAGACCACTTTGATCAAACAGCTTATGCAAGGCTACTCAGCACAAATAAGGGGTTCCACGTTCAGCATCGTGTTCAACACGTGTCACTTCACACAGGAGAGAAGCCAAGATTCCTATGATAGCACCACGCATACTCGTTTTGAGCCTTCAATAGTAGAGAAACCAAAACACACTCAGTCCATTATATTACATTGCAATAGCGTAACATAGAGTTAAGCAATGACAGTAATTAATAGGCACATGGGAAGGGCCATGGAGAAATCAAAGAGACGCTGCCAAGCCAATACTAGGACATCCTATGGCCTCAAAATTTTTGAACAGCAAACCTTAGTAAGTACGCTTTGAAATATGGAGGGTTTAGCGCAGGATTAAATACTCCCTAGAAAAATTACGATACCACGAAACCGATGGCCAGGTGCAATACTAACGGTGATGGAATCATTATGTTGCAACTCGAGTTAATATTGAAGAACAAACTCACGACTATACCCATGCAGAAATATAGAATTACACCTGTTCATCAACGACAATTTATCTTCTGAGCATATATAATATCGACATAATGAGAAATTCCGGCCGCGAGGCCGCTTGGGATAAAGATAAGCTTTGTAGTGCAAGGTATTTCAGAATCCAGAAAGCCTTGTGACATTTAGCATTGTATAGAAGACATCTTTAAAGTAGTACTATATAAATGCTTTTTATAATAAATAACAAATAATAGAAAGAAATATATTTAAGGAGTTCTGGCACTGGTATGGAGGGCACTGGATGCTGCCCAACACGCATCTCTGAGACCTGGAATCAAACACACTGCGCGAATTGACGCATAGAGTCAGAGGGAATGCACCATGCGACATTGGGATACAACACAGCTTTTAATTACGAACAAATCTTCTTGCGAGGTGTGACAAAGCCTACCAATCACACCACAACTCAACAAACAAAATCACATTAATTATACGAAAAGCCAGCAGCACCCAAAGACTCAGGCTTTCGGAAGAGATGTGTATATTATTCGAGATAGGACATCCACGAAGAAACAGATACTATACGGATTTGTTAAATGTGCAGTCCTTCACTCTACGGACAAATTAGAATGTCTGCACGCATTTATGCGCTCTTTGTGCGTAATTTGTTAGCAATCTATAATTCACCATTACACTATTTGATCATATACAAATTAAATGTATTAGATATAAAATGTATGTGGTAAATGTACAGCCAGTAATTGCTAGAGTTGAATATGGGGTATTTAAATATTTTTAGCCCTTTAGAGGCGCTAAACAGGGATAAAACGTCTATGTTTGAAGAACAGGAAGATTATTGTAGCGTAGTGCCATGATAAAGGAATAAGGAACTAATTCCGTTCCCGGCTATTTTTTCTACCTCTTAAAGTTATCAAACGTTACGTTGGCTACAGAATTATGCTAAACAATAAAATGGTGACACTGGCCAGTGTTTAATTTACAGCCGGTTCAGTTAGTTCAGAGAAGGCCGGCATTGAAGAGTTGTCTGCATGGCAAATCGCTTTGATCAGACAATATTTGTCTAATATTACGTGAGCTCGTATTTATTGCCTAAACAAAGCATACTACTCTGACGATCTCATAAGCCTCACATCTGATGTAGTAACGTCTAGTTCAACATGAATATCAACTCCGTAGTGGAACACGATGCTGTCATATGTCATGTACTCTCCGAAAAAACGAAGTTTCTCTTTTGTTCGAAAGGCTAAAAGCTCATTCAAAAACAGGATTTTGATCAACAGAAATTATAATGCTAGAGGCGTGGTTATTTGTACCTAGCGATCTTTTAACCTGTGGTGTGTAATAGGATGGGAAAAATGAGCCCAAGACAGAAAGAAAAGTCTTGGCGGTTGCATGTGACCTAGACCTGGGATGAGGTGTAAAACGAAGTGGCTTGGCCTCCAAAGTCCTAGATGATTTAACGGATAGTACAGCAGGAGTCTCTAAAAGCTCATGTAGCTGCTACAGATGAGATGGGTTGTCTAGGAAAAGACAAAGGCTAGGAAGATCTAGGGTTGACAATAGGACAGGGGTTTAAAAAGCTCGCGGCAGAAGATTACCTAAAACGAGATTTAGAACAAGCTGAGGCAACTGGAAGTGAGCTGGAACAAGGGAATTAAATCCGCAAGAAAAGGAAGACGGTCAGAAGCAGTTTTTGTAGGCAAGTTTTTGAGCGTCTTTAATTCACGTTGTATACCGCTAATGTGCCAATTTTTTTTCAGACTATCTTCTCTTTTACATTTTTAAGAAGTTGAATTACTGGCCTGCCTTCTTGGGATTATTTTCCAACCCCAGTTGTAAATCAGTGCATTTCGACTATTTACCTTCATTAAAAAATTGTTATTTTACTGGAAAAAGACGTGTATGCTAAATTAAAAACCGGCAAGTTTAAACGCAAATATGCCTACCGATTATTCACTTGTTAATAACAGTAATTTGGAATATTACATAAAAGGCGTCCACTTGTTGCTCTCTTACGAACGTCTTTTGGCCACACAATCTGCTACTACCAATTCGATACGTGAGATGATTTTCGATTTTTGATGAAATTCGAGCTTTCACCAGCAACAAAGTACATTGTTGCTTATAATTATTGCAAATGCCTTTCTTGAAGAATTAACGAAGGTATTATTGTTAACAAGTTACTAATAACTCACATCAGTATTACTTCGATTAAACAAACCCAGGCAACCAGCTTGGTAGTTATCCATTTTAAGTAAGGACAAAATTCCAGTAACAAAACTTTCATGAAAATAACGGGTTATATTATTTCTGTTATTCACTTCTACGATATGTGCAAAAAAGTGTTAATTTTACAAGCAAGTAACCAAACTTCACTAATCGTCGTAGATCTTAAGGAGAAGTTTTCCGGTGGCGCCTTCTGTAGCCTCGATGATGTCGATATGCGCCTGAGGGGCATCTTCCAAGGGGTATTCCTTTGAAATTCGAGGAGCTAACCATCCTTCGCCTACGCCTTTGCTAACATAGGCTGCGCCGGCTTCCCATTCGGCCTACAAAAAGGGTTATAGGTGAAACAAAGGACAACTTTTACGTTGTAAAATTTAAAACTCACAAACTTTTAGATTAAAAGTAAACGCGAAATTCAGCTGGCTTTGTTAATTTGCCCAGTCTACTAGCAGCCTTAGCTGGACACTTTTTATAACACCTTCTGTACTTTTTAAACAAGACACCAATAGAGACTATTTTTTGGATATAAAAAATGGATTCACTTGATGATTTTATGACAACATTTTTTAACGGAAGTTTACAGTTATTTTACCTTAAAACCAGTAATTTACAGTATTTATTGGAAATTAATCAACATATCAGTCTTGTGCTGGATTTTGTTAGTTTCACAATTACGAACAAAGTAGTTATTGTTAGTGAAATGAAAAAATGAAATGTAATATTGTCAGTCACCTTCGTCGATGCCATAAGAGCTACACCAATTATCGAGACCTCTGTTAACATTATGTGGCGCGCGTTCAACGTATGCGTCGGTCCACGATTTCCTACCACCTAATTACAGAGAAAAGCAAAAACGTTAACCAAGAAAATACCTACTGGCGGTCAAACAATCACATATCCACACAAATATATACACAAATGTCAAATAATTCTAGTAGTGTTTCGACGGTCAGTGTACACTTTATTATGATTATATTTATCTACAGCATAGACAACTGTATCAATCCACAGCACAGATAAAAAAGCTAAAATAACATAGAACGTGCGCGGAAGGCACAATGGTATATTCAAGATATGTAAGACGACGTTTTGCCCCCAGCATATGTACTTACTATGTATGCTAAACAGAATGAAACCTCTGTGAGTAGAGCTAGTAGTACTGCAGCGCGACGCAGCTCTGCTAAACCAACAAGAACCTTAGCCGACGTGCTGACAAAACAGACTTTTCTGAGGAAAAACCTGTTCTGATAATTTGAGAGTGATATCCCAAATTAAAATCCTAGCAACTCACATTATAATACACAAGCAAGCAATACAGTTTGTCTTGTCTCTATTGAAATACAGAAAACCAAAAAGTTTTCATGCCAGATCTGAATACTTACCAATATTCGACCGTTTCTCCCTGCCAAAACGCAGTCCGATGAAAGGTTTAAATCCGCTCTCATCTCCACAATCAGATCGAAACCTTCCGGGAATTTATCCTAGGTTTAGTTCAAACCATAAATCAGTAAGGTTCAGAGGGTATGCACAGAAACAATCATTCGTATCTTTCACATTTTACTGTATATTCCTACATTATAATCATACTGATAATTTATTCAGGAGTAATAAATAAATCTCCACATGCAACTAAAATACGAGAATTTGTTTATGGCCATTTTCGTTTTACTTTTTGCAGTATAGACCTTGCAGATAGATACTTTTTGCAGTATCTATAGACCGGTTCCTTGTTAGTTATTTTGACCATTTTAATTGCCGCTAAAACAATCTACACTAATGATTTTGGTGTCCTTCAGTCAGGATCTGGATTCTTTCCAGTCGTGTAAAAGCTGACCACATTAACATAATATTGCAAATGAATTGCAAATAATATCTCATTAAATATTCGCGCGTGCGAGTGCACTCCACTCATTTTCTGATAGGTATAGAATGTTAACAAATGGGTTAACATCGTATAGTCGACACTTGTAACTAACACTTGATGTCAATCGTTCCGGAACTGAAATACGTTGTATCACTAGATCTGGCGTAATAAATTAACAACCATATTATCAACTTTTAAACTTGAAAGCAAGCGTACTGAAATTTGCAATTATATGATTTCTTCCAAAATTTGGAGAAAGTTGCTCCACATATAGCTAGCTGAAGGTTCCCGTTTTGGTTTTATAGTATACATGCCATTCAAATAGCCTCTATTTGGTTCAGCCTTGGGAAATTAGGTAGAGGTGGTTTGTGGTCCCCGAAATAAATATGCAAGCATATTGAAAAACTTAAGACGCGGTAGCCTGTTGTGATAGGCTATACATAAATAGAAAAAAATCATCAGGTTTTACAACTCAAGTCGGGAAAATTGGTGAAAAAAGTGTCCTTGTTTTTCGAAAAAAAAAGTTTAATTACTGAGTCCACACTGGAGCAACGTTTACAACGATGGTCTCGGATTTCCTGTTCGGATCCCACTCGATAAATTGGTTGTTTACCTCAAAAAAACTCGGCCAAAATTTTAGCATTATACTAAAGCATTTTGCTGAATGCCTTAAGAAGCATAATAGCTAATGAAACATATATGATAACTTGACCATTCAACGCTGAACAAAGCGATCTACTTAGTTTTTTGATCTTGCTAAACACTTCGCTATAACATGCCCTCAGAAATTTAATTAGCGAATAGATCTAACCTATTGATCGAAAGATCTAGAATATTCGAAAAGCTTCTGGTGCTTGAATGTGCGAATGTAAGGATTCGCTTCTAAGTTGGACTGGACGGTGGTTTACATTTGTTAATCATATTTCAACGTAGATATTTTTTCACTGCGAAAATTTGCGGTAAAATGCATATGAGTACTTGTACAGCAGTTTTTATCCCAACTATTTTCAAAATCTGTCCAGTCTACTAAAAAAGTTGTACACAAAAGCGCTTAATTTTGCCTAATTTCCAAATATTGCCTATATTTGAGTATTTTCGTTTCGCGATATTTTGACTCGCTACCTCTCAGGCCTGAAAAGTGTCCAATGAATACGATTGTAAGCGTACTCTTTTTTCACAGAATTCTACCTCAGTTGTATATTAGGTTCGTTTGCCTTCCGAACTAAACGATACTAACATTTTTTTATAATCTTCCGGGCCACACCGTTGGGGTCTCCGGACGACGCCCGAACTTTCAATATTACGCAGCTTAAGCATAAGACCAAACATTTGCTCTGCGACAACGCAGAGTTTTAGTTGCAAGGTTATTTTCTACCCCATTATTTCTTTCCCGATCGATATGTATGAAGATACCAAACTTACAATTCCTTCTCCGATTGGACTCCCCACGTGTACAGCATTCACTAGTAAGTTATATTTCTGCGCATAAGTTTATGATGAGCTTAAGGATTTTAAGAAAGCTACGCTAAAAACTACCGATAGCGATAAAGGCATCAGGGCCTAAAGGTAATCGGAGATATGAACCGAGCACAGTACACCACGTTTGAAGGCCAATATTTTCATATACACACCTCATCTCGAGCTAGAATTTTTTAAAACAATTGGTTCATTGGATTAGTTGTTTACCCTTGTTTGTTAATGTATTACAATGTTCTAGGGTATGCTATAGCGATATGTTCAGCCAGATTAAAAAACAGATAATCCTTTCCCACGTTTTTATGGCAAATTTTTCATATTGGTACACTTTTTGAAACAAAAGCGGTTTCCGAAAGAATCAACGAGATACATCAGTATGTTGCTAAAGATTTTACTTCGATATATTTTTGGGGCAAATTTATAGTTCAAAGGAAGCATCTCCGGGAATCTGATCGAGCCGGAATCGAGTACTAGCGATTTGAACAACAGAAACCTAATTGCACACTGCAACGAAATACCATATAAATTGAGTAAGAAAATATAAATGTTCTGTGGGGTTCTTACGCGAATGTAGTCGACATATCCCTTGCCGCGATGGCTGAAGACTCCGTCAACTTTGAGTCCTCGAAGAATTTCCTCGCCTGTGTCACTGCCAGCGGTCGCTACTACTCTAAGACCCTCCTGAAGTTTTGTTTAGTAAAATGCGGTCCATCATTTCACCAATTTAGCTGCTAAATGAGCGTCTCGGTAAAGTAGATACTCTTATAAAATAATACAGCTGACATTGTTGAAGCAAAATTGCAATACCATAAGGTCCAATTGAAATAAAATTTCCAACCAAAATGAAAGACTAATAGTCTTTCATATTATCGCACAAATCACTTTGAGAATGCCGTGTCTAGAAATATGATTATTTGAAATCAATACAATTTATTGATATCTATTCATTGAAATGCAGCTTCGCAACGCTTAAGTTCGTGCTTAAAAAATAATAAAAATATGACACAAATTCACTTAATCGCTTAGGTGCCGTAATATCACGCGAAGTCAAAGCGCATTCCGTAATTCTTAATGCACATTAGCGTCCACACGACAGCTCGACACTCTAGCATGGGGTCTTTTGAACTGTAAGGCATATTTTACCCATTCCAATTCCAACACTGGGATCCCATAGAGATGCACTGGACGAATAGACGCCAGCCTTTTTACTAATCTGAACAGCATCATAGCTGTCTTACATTTAAAGAAATCTGACCTTTCAAAGGTCTTAACAACAGCTATGTAATTAAATATTGCCCACCAACATACTAAAAAACATACATTACAGAAGAGATGTATCGTCGATGTACTCAATAGCCTTACAAAACATTCCTGATGAAATTTGCCAAAGGATGAACCCACGGGGTGTTGTGATGTTAGCCTTTAAATATAAGGGCCTGTGTGGTCACCGATCATCACCGACTGATTTCTATTTACTAGAGAGGAATAAAACTAATCCACCACCGAGGAACTACGTTCCACACCTTCCACCGTTCGTAAAAAAAGGAGTGCCGAAGGCAGTAGCGGCTGAAGCATCCAGAAACACGCTAAGGAAAAGTGGGTTTAGCATTCTTTTGCACCAAAGCACCAATGCGAACTCAGTAGAACATTCTCGACGAAGCCAAGTTAACACAGTGAAAAAAACTGCACTAATTTGATTTGCTAATCTGGTTTCGACATTTTTGCTTTTTTAACAGCCTTACATAGTCAGTCAAAAAATGAACTTGCAGTTTGATGGCAGGTTGCAATCGCCTTTGTTCGTAAACATTGATGTGATAGCTGCAGCCAACCATTTGTAACCACCTCTTACTCACCACTACCATGTCAAGTCAGAAACGGTATTTATTCTCAAAGAGGCCAATTAGCGTTTCAAGTGTTCGTGCTTTTCTGGATGCTCTCTATTTGCTACTAGAAACGTTGGTTTTTGAGCCGTCAAGCATCTTTAGCCAAACCTAATATTTCTTAATATTGCTAAGATTATGTGCGATGCTATAGCGGCCCATGATTGCACGTAGAACTTTAGTACAGTCCCTACAAAGTTACAAACAACAACGGCCCTAGTGAATTCCCGAGTCCTCCGCAGAATTTAGACTCTTTAATGCAGCGTTGAGAACAAATGAATTCCAATGATACGACTAAAGGTTTCGTTCACATTTTTAGTCACAATCTGCAGGAGAGTTTAAAAACCCCACTCTTGTAAATTTAGCCTAGACCTCAAAGTTTCCAGAAGTGTCAGCAAAGCAGGTTTTGGTTGAGGCAATTTTCGGGAAAAGACGTACTCTCATTCCGACATTTTGGGCCCATCCATACTTTCTCAATCTTGCCATACAATGGAGTCAGCTTACGTGTAGATACGTGAAAACTCTTACAGTTAACACATTTGAGGATATTTTTACAGTGTCACTATATAGCCAATTAGGAATATCTCTTACATGTCACTTCCTCCTTTCGGGAGCACTGATTTCAACATACAGTACAGCTGCATGGGATTTATGGGGTAGGAAGGCTTTAGAAGGTTTTGTCGGACTTCGAAGGCACTATCTGTAGGAAACGTGAGAAGCTAACCAGTGATTTCCTCTTCGCCGTTTTATCTGACAGCAGCGGCTCTATCCTCATATGATTTTTATTGAATTTCTTCAGAAGAACCCGTACTCACTTGGGTAACTCTCGCTCAATTAGCCTCAGCTCATGATACTTCGAGATCACCACGGTCCCTATGAGTGTAAAAAGTTCCAAATCTATTGAGCCGCCTCCAGTGTATTTTTCCTGGCATATATAATGCCAAATTTAGATCCTGGTTCAGGTCTCAGGAACCGTTTGACGATAGCTTCACATAAAGAAAGAAAACGCCCTACGAATGGTTCTCCACAGAACGTGGTTGCACCATTCACGTTTTTCTCAGATCTATGCAACGGTCGACAGAACTTCGCCAAAGGTCCACTTTTGAAACCTAACGAAATAAATGAAAGCTTTCCTTGAAGCCAACATTGATGTAGCTCACAAAGCAAAGCAGGGAGAAGACATCAGGCGACTACAAGTGTTGACGTCTCAAATAGATAATGGAATGTATGGTGCATTCAGTAAAGAGAAAACGTAATATTTCAATACTTCGGAGTACTTTTGAAGATTCTTTGCTGAAGCAGCGTAAGGAGAGAGTCGCACATGGTATCCTGCTTTCAAATCCTGTATATTTCAAGTTTAACTTTTTTTTTAACTTAATCATGTTAAGCGTTTAAAAAACGGGGTTGCTTCACCAGGGAATAAAAGTCTAGACTATTTTGATTAAAAAACAAGTTGTAATTGGTGGAATATTCGCAACATTTAGTGTAGTCTTGGGGATAGCAAAGTACTTGCCAGTTGATACTGATGTTTTTTTATATCGTAAGCCCTTGCTTGACCGCATTAGTTTTTGGCTTAATAGTGGCTGATTTTGGTATTTAAACTGAGAAAACTTTGGCTTCTTCCACATCTAGTTCGTGCTCTACAAAATGTCCGTATATTGACCGTCTTTGGTTTGCCGTAACGGCAACGCTTGCGGAATAAATGATCCAACACATACAAACCTTTTTAGCTATCTGTACGCATGCTTGACCAACGGCGCCACTACCACCGTGAATGAACACGATCTGACCCGAACGGCATTTACCTCTGAAATGATAGAATGCTCTATAAGAGCGCTCACTACACGCCAAACGCTATGTAGGGATTTCCTTGTTCCATTGTACTAAAGTGTGTCATACACATCATCAAGCTGCTTTTCTTTAGCTACGACAGAACTGTCAGACCTGCTGTCATCGTTCACATTGTTGGGCAACTTTTATTTTAAGGTTACTTTAGCGGCAGTAACGACAGTGAAGAGCCACGGAGTTAACTGCTTAAACTTGCAGTGTCTTATAACTGTTCTGTGTATGTTTATATCCGACATCACCGTAAACGCTTGCAAAAATGTTTCGATTCATTACTTGCCTTATGACTCACCCGCTACTCACTACGACATACCTGATTCTACCCGAATGTATAAATAACCACAAAAAGATTATTCCTACACAGCTCAAGATAACCTCAACAAGAAACATGCCCAGAAGTGGCACATGTAACATACGTTTATTTTTCTTGGATTTTGTCATTGATTTTATAGTTTTTAGCGGATTTGTAGGCCCAAGTAAAGCTTCATGAATAAATAATTGATACAGCCGTCTAAATATTAATGAAGATTTAATGCATAAAGTGAAAAAACCATTGCAAGACTTTACTGCTTTAAAAATGCAAATTTTTAATTTTACTTTAAATATTAACGTTTTTTCTTAAATTGGTTTATACCAATTTTTTTATTATTTGATTTATACTTGGATTTTTACAGTTTAGTACAGAAATCGGTTTCAAAAAACCTGCCATAATTTGCCCTTACGATTTACTGATATTATTCACAACTTTTTGGGCTAGGTATATGGTAATCAACCAGAACACAACAGTGCCGCTTCATTATTGTATTAGAAAATGTCAAAATATATAAAGTAACAGATTTCGCGGAACGTCAAACAAAGTTTGAAAAACCAGCTAGCTTCAATTATATTCACTATCACTGTGTAAATCGCTACACTTGTAAAACTTACTTGACAAGCAATGCCCGGTAAGCGGTGAGGTACGGAACACCCAAAGCTGCACCTATCTGCAGCCCGACCCCTTTCGGTAACACCCAAGTATCCGTACCTTGCACCACAGCAAACTCGGCGTACGACCCGTGAGGTGTACCTACCGCAGCGCAAAACCACACCTGATCGCCCACCTTCGGGGTACGCCAAATATGGTAATCCACCATATAGACAAGTTAACGTGAAGGCTAATACAGAGCCCAATAATATATAATTGACTCATGGTCGGAGCAACGTTGCAAAACAATAGAATGAAAATACAATTAGTATAACATCTGTCTAATGTAAATTAACACAAGCTTTTAATAGAAACATTAATTTTGAAATTTTTTGAAAAAATTTTTTGAAAAAATTTGAATTTGAATTGAATTTGAAAAAATTGAAAAAATTTGAAAAAATGTCTGATGTACAAATCCGTAACTCTAACACGAAGCATGCTGCTGACATATTATCCATGGCGAAGGAGAGATAATTTGCAAAGCTTTCAAACCGCTACTTAAGCTTCAGTACTGCTACGAGCAGCGACCGAAATGGCTGACGAACTCAGATTACTGCCTTATTTTTAACATTCACTTGTTTGCACTCATTATGTGAGCACTACGGCTACATCATTGTAATTTCAAGAAATGTAAAGCAATAAAATGTGTGTATGTGTGTGTGTATTGTTTTATACATGCTATTCTATAATAATTAAGTAAAAATTATTTCAGTAATAATAAAAGTTATTATTTTACCTTTAGGTGGTTGATAGAGCTTCCAATCTTATAAACCACCCCGGAACCATCTTTTCCAGGTGTAAAAGGCAACGCAGGCACTTTTCCAAAAGCCCCAGATCGGATATATGTGTCTACCGGATTAACTCCCGCATACTCTACTCTCACTAAAACCTGACGGAAAGAAAATGTACGCATATAAATAATAGCGCAGATATGCCGCACGATAGAATACAATTAACCTTGTTTAAATCTGCGAACAATATATTGTAGCTACCTCAAGTGAAGTAAAAAAACATGTATATATTCCTGTTTTTATATTCACCTTGAGTTTCAAATATGAAGCGTAATCTATTGTACTGCATGTTATCAGCTTATGTACCCGGTATGACAACTGCTTCTATCATTATACAGCTAAATTCGCTTGGTAAACGAAACTACCAAAGCATAAACACAAATACATCAGGTCTAAACAACAGCTACATTTACGTGTGAGATGAAAAAAGCGCCGCTTTTTCCTTACCTGGTGTGAGTCGATATCTGGTAGGGGTATAGTAGCAATCTTCATGACATCAGGTTCCCCTAAGGCTTTCACAATGATCGCCTGCATTGTCTTAGGAACAACTTTACTAGAAACAGCCATGATGAAACGGTGGTGAAACAGACTACAGGGACTAAATAAGAAATTCATAGAAAATGCTTTTTATTCGCTTGTACTTGAGCCTATAGTTTTTTAGAGCTCACTAAAAAAATTCTTAAACGATTGAGAAAACGCTTGTCCTGAAACCTGTTTGGCACTCTCTCAGAAAGGGAACTCCTTACACATTTTGCGTCTATTCTTTGTTGTGTTTGACCTCTTAACTACGCTATTAATTTATCTTTAAAAAACAACCTTAAACATCTATTTATATCACAGAGGCGTGTCTGAAAAATTATTCTATTCACAAGTTTTTTGAATGAATGATTTTACGCCTTGAGCGTCCGAAAATGTTCCGTCTTACTGCCGTACACATAAAGATGATATTATAAAACAAGCAGTACCGGTACAAAGGTTGGATATGCACTCCTCCCACCCAAACGATCAGGTTGACTAAAAAACCGATTTAATAGTTTTACTTCCTCAAAAACGAATGTGGCTTTACTGTGTATTACTCAGTACACGCAGAGTAATACTGATCCACTTGTGAATGTATTATTACCGTATTATCACACCAAACAATTTCGATATACTGATCTTTCTTAGCCCTTTTTGTTGCTAATTGGTTTTCAGTTTTGATTATAAAACTTAATGATACATCGCGTACTGCACAACAAGGAGTAAACATGTTAAGAAAAAAATACGTTTACACTTGTAAAAGCATTTTCTAACCGCCAAAATATTTTCATATTTAAAATGTAAATTATTGCAACATACCTAAGCGTTCATTGGCGGTCCTGCACTGTCTAGACTTGATTTCCTTTGCTCCTCATTACATTGTGCAGATATCATAGACATTCTAAACCTACGTTAAAACGAATCCAACTTCAAACACTATATATCTTAAAAACAGACCCAATGTTTTCAGTCTCTTTTACAATTCTTCTCTGCATTGTACTCTGGGGGCACAAACTAAAGCTTAATTTTTATCTATCAACCACTTACATTGATTAAACTGCGTTCAAGTTTGAGGCGTGTTTCATCTTGCTGTTTTTTTTGCCCGATAGAGTAATATCCAAAAAGCACTTTGTTTTCTCACAAAATTGTAATCGCCCAATTTTAACTATAAAACAGGACTGCAATGTAATTTCACAGGTACATAAACAGTCATAAATGGAGTATGAGAACGAAACTGAACTCTAGAGATGCTTGGTAACCGACAAGTGGACTTAAAAATATACAAAGATTATGAATTTGCCCAGCTCACAGGTATTCCAAACGGTATTTGAAAATCTTGTTGGAACGAAGTTCTCTTTGGATACTCGGTAGATAATAGTAGAAAAACATTTTACAGATAACGAAAAAATTATTTACGAAAGCTCTCCGCGTTGCATGTACTCACCCATTTGGACGTCAATGGGTAAATAAATTTCTGACTCAGTTGCTAAAAACAATCACCAGAGAGTAATAAAGTCTTTAGTAATAAATTGACACTTCAGTAATTTTGCGTTTAAAGCACTAGCATTTAGCTGAATTAAAAGTGAGGAAATCGAAAAAAGGCATTTTTCTTTTAGTACATTATAGCATTTATTCAGCATAATTCTGATGTACACAAATAACAGGCTGTACGCATTTTGTCTGATAGTTCATACGTTTGATTTCGCTAAGGAGTCATTGTAAAAGCAGCGGAAGCGAACCATTGGCTTCACGAGTCTAATCGGTATTTTAGATAGCCTTTTTTACTGTGCAACTTGAGAACAGATGCGACAGTGTAATTTCAAGGAGTATTTGTTGCAATAAACTTAACAAAATAAGTGTTACATGTTTGCTGTGTGTAACACCGAAGTTTGCCCGATTTAATACGTTGTGCATCACATTATTCTCAGCCCAATCAGTAACTATCACTACATGTTTGCCTAACATTTAACTAGCACGGTAAAGTTGCGTCCCCTATAATTTTGTGAATAGCATCTTTTTCTGTTTTAGTCAATGGTTTTAAATCGAAATCCTGAACACTTTTTCGACCTTCGAGTGCACTAAGTTCCTGCATGGATTTTTTCATTCTTCGGCGCAGATCCTCTGTATCCTTTTCAATAACTTCCTGTTCTTTGCTAATTATGTCCAGCGCCCGGTTATCTGCAATACTTATGAAAGAGTTACCGTAAACGCACCAAATCCGTTCAACGCGTTCTCCTGGTTGAGTATTTGTGCGATTATTATCTGTCGTTGATAGTTTTAGCGCCCTACAGGCTTCGCGATTCTTCTGTCTTCGTCGATCAAGCTCGATCATTTTCTGACGATCGGCTAAAATATCTTCGGCAATCAATTCCATCATTTTCATTAAAGCAAAAATCTTCGCGGATTCACACTCTGCCTCACTGTAGCTTGCCATTGTAGGTATATCTACATAACAGATCACATTTGTCGCTTTCCCTAGTGGCCTCTCTTCTAAAGCACCAATCCAAAAAGATATATCAGATTGGACTATTTGATTGCTTGTTGAACAATAGAAACCGAGCTGTACAGATGATCATTCTGCACTGCAAAAAGAGAACGTTCAGCAAAATATCAGTTCATCGCATGAAACCGTCAGGAATATACCTCCCTTGGCTTAAGTAAAGGTGTTTCAGCGTTGTACTGAAAATTATCGTAATTTTTCATGTACTACACATTTGCTTTCGGTTGAGAAAAGCATTCATAAAGCGAACTCTCGGATCAGAGTATGCGAGCCTATGTATTATATTGTGAAAGAAAAGCCTATAATAGAAGCACAGATGGTTGCAAAAAAGTTCTCACGACTAACAATAAGGAAAATAGTATTTTAATCATAACTATTCATAAGAGGACTCAGCTAAAAATTTATGGCAGTAAACTCAAATGCGCTTTCCTCAGTTTTAACAGAAACACTGGTATCTGTCTGCAACCTGAATTGTTAAATGATATAGTGTCTTGGGAGTAACTTGAAAGGGGTTTTTGAATTTTTTACGCTATTATGTCTGCAGTCAAAAATACTTTGGAAATGTTTAGATTATGGAATAGTTTTTATGAGTACAAATTCAATGAGTAGATCAGAGATGCTATCCATGGATGCTCGGAATATTAACGTGGTGTCTAACGTCGACTTTCAGTACTTTCGGAGATAAAAGTCCATTATTTGTCTTCTTAAATTGTTAAGGTTCCCAATACCCCGGCATGTAAAGGTCCACCGATATTAAATCCAAAACGTTGAAGACTATTCTGCCGGGGCAGGGCATCACTGACCTTGATAGTACACAATTTCGGCGAAGAAAGTACGAAAATACCTAACAGAGCAATTTTTATTTAATTGTAAAACAAAGCGACAATACATTGGTTTTCATCAAAGCTTTAGTAGATTTCTCAACTACGCGTGTTATTTTAAAATTAAAAAATCTCGTGTCCGTACTTTTTCGCGTTATTTTATAAATAACGTAAGTAGTAATTAGTTTTTAGAAAGTCTCACACATTCGTTTGAAA
Organism: Tropilaelaps mercedesae; assembly: GCA_002081605.1. NCBI lineage: Eukaryota > Metazoa > Arthropoda > Arachnida > Mesostigmata > Laelapidae > Tropilaelaps > Tropilaelaps mercedesae. The sequence continues at coordinate 70,268 of MNPL01000020.1, forward strand.
TTGAAAACGTACGCTTCATATAAAAAATGCTGTAAATTGGGGCAGCATTAAAAAATAAAAGTACTTTGAGCAAAGTGTCCTGTATTATGTCTTGAAATTACAAGCGACTTTATATATATATATATATATATATATATATAT
>MNPL01000021.1:0-10916 GCA_002081605.1 Tropilaelaps mercedesae
TATATATATATATATATATATATATATGTATATATATTTTTTAAGTCGATTTGATTGGTCTACATTGCTTACCGCATAATAGGAATTATTCATTCTACTATTTATCCCATAATTATAGATAACATCTCTATCTGTCATCTCCGTCTAGAGAGGCCCACACTACCAAGTTCGCTAGATTAGTTCGGCTATGCGGCGCAATACAGAGTAAACTAGTTGCTCTGTGACGCCCCGAGATTGTTGTAGCTCTAGGTGTACCTGCTTGAAAAACGGATAAAATCTGGTCGCGATTGTCAATGCTTGATCTGATTGTAGGCATTAACCGCTGGCCGACGACCCTAAAGCGCAGACTAACACACAAGCTTTGGCTTTACTGCAGTTCACGGGCCCGTATTTTTACCAGCAATACGGATACTGGCACATCTAAATTTTTATTTTAGCACATCTAAACCACTTGATAATCTCTGAGAAATTTCTAGACGTCTGTCAGTTATCACAGAATCAGCGCGTGAAATCACCTTAGTGACACACAAGATAATCCTACAGCTACAAATGAATCGGGTTTGCGTCAATAAGAAATACGAGCATTTTGAATACATTTGCGCATCTATCTCGAATTATAGTCTTATATAAGAGGACGGGCTCTTTGTTGAGATCCTTTATCTCATATATAAACTGGTATCGTGAAAAATCTACTGCAATTTTTTGGCTTTCGAGAAGTGTCCCAGACGAATGACAGGGCAGTGGTTTGCTACACAACTATTAATGTCTTAAAGCTTTAGCTTAAAGCATCTGATTATTTATTTACATTCAGTAAGCGTGTCCTTAAGTTGCTGACTATAAGACCGCTCAATTTTTTGAAAGAAATCACAATCCTGAAGAAAACTGTCTCCAGATGTTCCCGATGCGCAGTTAGAATACCATATGAACGTCTCTTTTTATGTTACTTTAAAATCGGACCACACATTTACCTTTATTTCTCTGTTGGTGGCAAGCCCCAGTTTCCTGAGAACGTATGTCCATTGGGGCAGCAAGAATTTTTCGATAATTATATCGATGCTTTTATATACGTACACGTTTAACTCTGTAGTCCCAGATGGTGCAGTGAGTCACCAAAGGAAGAAAAAAGCAAGTTATTGTGTATTTTTCTACCCTCGGATGAAATTGATCTAATGAAACTCATGGCTCAGTTACAGCATAATCAAATCTAGATTTACCGGTGTATCGACATGCCAGGGACTCGGCTCACTTAAGCTGAATCGATATGCAGTCATACCCCGTTGTGCACTTTGTACGCCATTGAAAATGGGAACGACTTTAAAAGACTAGAGAAGACCTTGTACTCGACGCTGATGCTTGGTCACAAAGAAGTGCGTTGTCTGGAAATATCACCTCACAATGTGTCGTGCTCATCATGATCCGCAGCTATTCATCGATTCACTACTATGCAGTTGACAAGTGGCACTGCTTTGTAGAGGTCAGGCCACCAGACGACATGTAAAAAAATTCACACATATCTGGTCTTATGGACAATGAGCATAAGGATGTAGAATCGTCTTTAGGTAAATAATAAAAACTCTGAGCTCGCTGTAAACGCAAAACAACCGATACCAAGGACAGCGCAAACTGCTTTTAGTGACATCACTTGGCTTGACCGCGAATGGTTTCAAAACACATAGCCCCTGCGTTCATAAATGAGCCTTGTCAACGAGAGTGTCTGAGCCGCGTCAATAAAAGCCGCGCGCATAGATCACGAGACACAGGTCAGACACACGATTCGCCCTATATTAGGTGGGTCGCCTCTTATGCATGAATGGCCCAGCGGATATCCCTCAGCACGCGAATGCGTTTGGCCCGAATCATCAATATTGTTTTTTCTCGTTGATGCTCGTTTTGTCGGAGTTTCCTTTTTGAAATGTGTTTTAACATAAGCAGTTTGAGCTATTGTAATTATTATTGATTATTTACTATTATTAAATAATGCTGAATTATTTATACGTGGATTACGATACCAACAGGGCACAGAAATCAACGTAACTGTAAAGTATGTTAAAGGACTCAGGATATATATAAGCTATAAAAGTCTACCAACAGCGACGTTCCACTATCCAAATGTAACGCGAAATCTTTTGACTCTGGTGCCCAGTAAGTCCAGACGCCAAACGCACAATGAGTTTATGTTGCTAAGTTAATATGCTACTAATCCCTATCTGAATGTCTTAATGTCCTACGGGCGAGCGAACTGAACTCTCTAACACCAAATTCGCCCGGTAAAAGCCAAAACCGGTATTCAACTGTTATCAGTTCAGCCTGACGGTTCTGAGCGCCACAGGACATCATTATTTGCTTAAGTAATGAGTGTTGCTTAATGTAAGTAGTTTAAGGCGGCGAATACTGTAGACGACAATTAATTTGTAAGACCGTAACGTTCCTTTATTTTGTCCTAGGTACCTTACCAACCCTACCGTCAGTTGCTTCATGGAAGCAGGACCAGTCCAGGTTCTTGATAGCGGGCAGTTAGATGCGACCGTTTCTCCCGTTAATTGTACTTCGCAGGCTATACCAGTGCGATAGCCATTGCTATATACAAGCTTTACGATGATTGCATTTCCTATCCATCACATGCACTTTATTTCTGCATATGGACAACACGTATGCGTATGGGCAACACATTTTGATTCGTAGCCGCGGCAAAGAAGGTGTGCTTACCAATCGCGATAATCCAAAACAGCAACGTAAAACACGCTACAAACGTGGCCGTCATGAGATGTCTCCGTTCTGTAAGCAGGTCTTCAATGTTTAATGTCGATTCAGGATCGAGACCAAAATCATTTTCCTCTGCGAATCGTTTGACCCTTTTCGAGTGGCCTTTTCGATGTAACTTCTGACGTGGTGGCATTATGTGCTATGACTTTGGAGGGAATGACAAGTAGCGAGACGCCACTGAAAATATGACACCGTCAAAAGCAATCGAGAAAACGAACAAGGTTAGTTACTTATCTTTGATGCTCAAATGGCAAAATGGAAAAAATCAATTATCGAAGTTATCGGTATCGTTTTAATATGCTGTTGATACGAGAACAGGCCTGCAAACTTTAAGCACACCTAACAACGTACTTAAGGGCAAATGCTATAAGAAGCGCTACAATTTAACAAGCGCACCCACACACCAGTAACACTCACAACAAGTTGTACATAGCTATTATGAAGTTCCCATTTCTCTGATAATTTTGTGACAGGTTACCAACCCAATTTCTTAGTTCAATAATATATATTATATTTTAATTCAAATATATACGGTGCGTAAAATGTGTTTCTGTATCCCTCAATAGCTGTTTGGATGAAACGAGCAGTGCTGAAAGGAAATTGTCGAGCATGATGACAGCGTATCTAAGGCTAGAGTCATGAGTGTTGAAGTATCTATGCTTATTTATATTTCCCTTGGAAAAGGTGTCTGAAACTTTATTTAATTCAATAAAACCCATAATACTAAGCAAAAGCTCTTATTTCAAGTTACCCGCAAAATCCAACAGCTGTTCAACTATTTGAGGTCCTATATTATTTTTTCATTCATTGTCATTAAACGAGATCTCTGAGTTTACTAGTCGTAGAGCCTTCGTCCGTGTACCATTCGGTAATTTTTTGCATGCTCAATAAATCCATAGTAACCTTGAGAAAATGCCAACATTTTATAAAGTAAATGTATTTATTGTGTGATATTAGAATAAAATAAGAGTAATGATATCCGTACTTTAGTTTATTTGCAAGAAAATCTTAAATTCAACCACTTGCTAAAAATTTTAGTTTCGAGTAAAGAATGTTTTTATACACAATCATACGTTCATTCGGTAGATTATTGCGTTTCGAGGAAGAGGTATACTCTGATATTTATTGTTAGAACCCAATGAACTTTATTTTCACTTATTTAAGTTATACTGAAAACTAGTAAATTTTTGTGAAAAAAAAGTGTCAGATTTTTTTGCTTAAAGTTACGAATTGTATCGAAGGTATATGTCAATAGGTTTAAAATTTCCTCTGGGATCTCCTTGGAAAAAATCAACGCAACGGTCCATATCTCAAGACCCTTAAAAGTCATCAGAAAATTTACCATCAGTTGTGCCGTTAAAATGCATGAAAATTATTTTATGGTACCTTTTATTCTATTTCCAACAGTTTTAGAAAAAAACGGCAAAAGTTGAATTTAAGGACGTAATATATATATATATATATATTGGTGTGCAGACTGGCCTTATAGTACGTAGTGCAAATTTCGTCAAGTTTTTGGCGAAACGTCTTAGGGTCTATTCTTTAGGTGGTAACCCCGTAGAAGATTGACAGCATTTAGAGTGCGAAGCGCCGAATCAAACGATTTGTGAGCTAGCATAAACTTCCAAACAGTTCTCTAAGTTCTCTCTGGAGATACGATATCGGAGATACTAGTTAGGTTATTTCTAATCACATTTAAGACGGAGAGCTTTTGCATATAGTGGAATCATTGTTGTAATGTGTATTGTTACTGCGCTTTCTCTAACTGCATTATCATGCTAATTGTGTTATACTTTACTGGCTTCGTCTGTTTCGTTTCTCACGAAATCTACAAAAAAAGGTTGAAAAATGTGCGCTTCCTGAGGTCCAATATGACATTCAAACATAAAAAAAGGTATATGAGCCGACTTCTTTGACAACAAATGCATTTTGAGTTCCCCATCAACAAACTATGTATGACTTCAAATGATTCCAGTCCTCCATAGAACAGTCAATAATTTACATTGACGAAATCTGGGACCACTGTAATCCGATTTAGCTTGTAATATACACAACTTCTGGAGATCTTTTACGAAAATAGAACATTTACAAGTACTTTTACAAAAGCGCTACATGTAACGAAAACTTATAATGCGGTCCTAAAACAAAAATAGAGGCAAGAGGAAATCAGTACTACTTTATCACCGAATCAGAAAAAGTTCGTAAGCGAGATTGACCTACACCCAATCAAACAGAATAATTTTGAAGATTTGTACGTTTTACACTCTAATCAGAGATAACTCCGGTCCTCGAATGGATATCGTCATGCTTTTTGTATATATAGTATGGCCAATTCTATTTGATAGTTATGACTGTCGCTATGGTAGAGAGGCTATGACAGCAATGATAATTGAGATTATTTCATTTTCCTACCCCTGCCTGCAATCACTGCTGCTACTCCGGATGCCTTTTTTGCAGCATATTCGTCATTGCTGTACCGCGAGGCACACTTCAAAAAGGTTGCTCTTGAGTTGAATGCGCGCATTTTGGGCGGTCCTCTTTAGGTTTGAAGAAATTAATATTTTAATATTCGATCGCATTGAATTCATAGACAATTGCATTCCTTTTACATTGTTACCGGTAAGCGTTTCAGAGCAACTCTTGGCAAGGTGGCATGATATCTTGTCATACACTCGGTTACTTTTCCTGGAAAGGATTTTGTTTCACTGATTTCACTGCATCGGCATTTTCCCATCAGTATGTTGACAAAATGCAGAACTCCTGTAGCCTGAGTATAAAGTATGGCCTACATCATCATTTTATTAGGATACAGAATAGCCGCCTGGACACACTTACGTATATGCCTACAACGTTAGCATCTATAATTTCAAAGTGAGTTCGTACCAAAGCAAACTCCTCTCCAATTTTTAAATGTCCAATTTGGAACGAAGAGATAAATACAAAATTGGACAGCTGGGAATTGGGAAAAAATCCGTCTTCGGGCAACACATTTGGAGACTCTGGGTACCAACACAGCACGAAATAAAATTACAAAAACTTGTATTATGCATGTCAATATCCTATCAAAATAATAATATGAGCCCTGATTTCCGTCCCGGGGTACAGGAACTCTGAATTCTTTCTGTGGGGTAACGAAAAAAAATTAATACAGATTAGTGACCGAGACGCCTGGACGCCCACCTGGATATCAGCCATGGAGTTATGTATGGTAAGGGACTACCGTATTACGCGGCAACGGGTGACTATGAGGCGCTCGGCGGTTACCCCGTATAGGTCCCCTCCCAGATTTGAAAATTCAATTCAGTCGAAGAAGTGTGGGGTTATTAAAACAACAAATCAGGACATCGCAGCAGATTATGTGTGTGACGAAAATCAAGGATAAGTTTCTCTAAATATAAGCTCGGGACTGATATGCTGCTAAAATCCATCCGGAGCATGCCATCCCAAGCAACAGCTATCACAGCATCGACTGTATATTTAATAAACGCAACTAATTAGCACTAACGTTATGTCGTACGTATGGTATGCCAACATTTAAAGAGGTATAGAAGCGAGTGTCAATGCGACTATGTATGCACTACACTTGGGAGCATTGAAGTTTTTATTGTTTCATCGAAAATAGCAACTGCCTTAACAAGTTGGTCACTCAGGCCCACATTAAGCTCGCTGAAGGCATAAAGAAATAAAATTGTCACCATAAAATTCTAACTTGGTCAGTATACTGCACCTGTATTTTCCATACAAATAGATTAATCTTGTAAAGGTCGGCCCAGATACTATAATTTTGTTTATTTAGGCCTCCACTAAAACTGGAGTGGGCCGCAAAAAGAGTAAATTTCCAAGAAATCGCCAACTACACCGAAGAGGATAAAAACTATTTCAATTACTCAAAAAGCGCGTTCTCATTTTTTCCGCATGAAAATATAACAAATGTATGGGTTTCAATGAAGGTTTTTACTACATTTTCATTTGTGTATATATATATAGATATATATATATATATATATGAGACCTACGCCTAACCATGCAGGTATCTAAAGCACTAATGAAGTTTACTTGGCGACTTTTTTCTTGCAGCGATGAAATATCAAGTTATTGCACTGTGACAAATCGCACATATAAGCAAGAAACATCAATGAGAACTGTTTTGGGCTATCATAGTATATCACGGTTGAACGCCAATTGCTCTGTCCCACTTAAGAAATGGGTGTCAACAGGTTGTGCCTCAAAAACAAAAGGCCTCCATCTTTCTTATTGTCTCACATTCTGGAGAGTAAATTTGCCAAATTACTCAAAAAGATGTCATTATGCCGGCACCCGCTTGCGACAAGAAGTACGTGTGGTTCGCTGCGTGGCTGTTGTGTAAAGAAAAATAATAGCTACCTTGTAGACAATGACCTATATACTTTTTCTATGTACTATAATATAGTAGAGATAGTGACGTGTTTCCTGTATTGAAGATGGTTTGTTGGGCTTAAAGATTACGTATACGTAAAGGAAATCCAAAAAGCCCTTTCCTATTTTTAAAAGCTGGTACAATTACTTCTGACTTGATTTCTTTCGATCTTCTTGTTTATTGAAAGGTTCACGCAATTTGGTTATTTTGGCATATAATACATGTCAATTATAATTATTTATGATGTTGACACTTTTGAGAAAATTTTTGAGATTTTCAATTCGAATCGAGCACCATGCAGTCTTCTAGAATAGCGTAAAACTCTTTAAATTATCTTTAGCTAAGAATTGCTTCAAGGCAACAAACATACAACTGGAAAATTTGCTTTATCATTACAAAGTTACGCACGTTTGGACTTAAACGCAAATAATATTTGAAGAGTATTTAATTTATTTTTACTAAGGAAAATTCCTAACGTAATCGTATTCTGTGGAAAACAGTGAGAAGATTTAAATACTTGCAAAAAATATTGTATTTTTAATGAAAGCTCAACGAGCTTACATTTTCAGTGAAACGATCCGCACACATTTTCAGTTATCTAGCAATTGTTTTGAGACAATTCCAATTTAAAAAATATCTCGCACAGACTTACTATAAGTCATTCTACTTAAAAAATTAAGCATTAAAAATTTAACTGGTTATATGCCAGAAAACTCAACTAAGCTTTCCAACAACAACTCCCGGAAAAGAAAACTCTCCTTTAAAAAAAACTCCCGCCGCAAGTTATTTTATTAAAGTACAAAAATAGGAAAGAATTTTCAGACTTTTAAAAGATCCCACGACCACCAAAAGGTTATATGTTTTTGAGATCTGAACGTATAATTACGAGAAATCTCTACAGTGGACGCACAATAGCTGTTGAAACAAAAAAATAGACGTAGGGATCTCTTAAGCACGAGGATCGGGTGAACTATCTTAATATAGTCAATCTTAAGTGTGACAGCTCTATAATCTACGGCTAACGAAGTATTAACTCCTTCACTTTATAATACCGTTGATGTGAGACCGAAACGTATTGTATCGTTAAGCCAGAAACGCTGTCTAAATATTCAACATAGCGTCGAGATGCAGTGCTTGCAAACCATTCATCAATGAATGCGTCCTGTTGGTTAGAAACCAAGACGTGAGGCACACGCCCGTGGACATTTCCCACTGTTTTGAAGCTAAAACAAATGGTAGTGTTTAGGCGGAGCAGTTTTAACAGCGAATTTTACTAGCTGCTAAGGTGCCCACCTTGTCGTTAGCTAGAAGTTGTCGTAGTTTTATTTTTTACTGGGATTTCCACTGCCATCGCGCGACGTCGAGTAATTCACGTTTTACTATCACAGTTCGTCTTATTCACGCGGTCTTAAGAAATGATCACCATACGCGGTTGCTTTAATACAGATGCACCGGGAACACAAGTACGTACGACTTGATGGAAAACTGTTGTGACGAAATTATCCTTGCACACTAACAATAACTCTCTCAGTAGAGAAAAGAAGGTACGTAGGGCAATTATCGTATTGGCTAAGATGCTCGACAATCTGAAACATTTTTACGAACATCGGCATACCTTTGGTCTAGTCGTTGTTGGCCTTAACTCACAGAACGCTATTTTACTGAGATTTCCTGTCTAGAGCTTGCAGTGGATCACCTGCTTCTTCCCATGGTGATTGGTCCGGGAAAGGCTAGAGCTTTGTGTGCCTGGTTTTCTAATCATATGCTATTTTCCAAAGGGCTTTAACTTTGGCAAGCTGTAGAAGACGACAAGGGTTGATTATAATAAATTGAATATGAAATAGCGGTCAGCGTTTTCCGCGGCAAAGAGCCGAAGCCCCTAAATACGCATCAAATAGCAAAGTGTCATTGTCTGTTAGGTTTGCGTAGATATATTAGTACGGTTGGGGACACTACTCGAATATTTTTTTATTTTCATCTATGCGGCCTTATTAATATTGGCAATAAAAAATCGTGGCCGACATGGTCCTAACAGAATAATTTTTTCATTGGTACTGACTCAAGGTCCAGAGATTTAACCTGATATAGCTGGTAAAGTAGCAAATGGATGGTCGAGGACCATCAGCTGACCATTTCCTAAGTACTGGATGGGCTAACGTGTCGAGCGCAGTGGCTTGGTGCATTCGTGTGCGCTTTGCGACCAGAGGAGACACGTAGGTGCACGGGTTCGATCCTCCCTGTTGCACACATACATTTATATGAGCTTCGTCTTACGAAGTAATGCAAAAAGCGCTACCGTGGACGTTAAATGTTGGTTGATGGTCAGCCCTAAAAAAATACTTTTTGGGTGGGCTAACGTCTGCCAGTTAAGTCCGCGTTTCGTCGTTCGTACTTGCACTTCATTTCGACTATTGTCGTATTGTAAACTATTAACAGAGTCTTTTTTGTTATCGATACCGATTTTTACACAATATCAAAACAAAATCCTTGCAAGCACTTTTTGAAAGCAAGTTATACGCTGAACTTCGGTCAATACACCCGCTAACTCAGTGAAAACGCCGTAGAAGAGAATTAAAAAAGCGAGATGTAAGTAACTTCTAGGCCAAGAGCCAGTTCTATATCGCGTGCCTAGACGCGGTTAGCTGCAATTGAGTTTTCTCTGCAGCGAGACAAATGCGTCGACAAAACAAAATATATTTAGTGTGATGAAACACTTAGTTCTCTGCTAAATGGCCTCATCAGCATAGCCCAAACCATGTACTAAAGATTGACAGGGTGACTAAACCATTTCAATGTCTTCTAGAACGTTTATGGCACCCGAACGCTGGCCGGTGCACTAAACACACGATGAACGTATCTGAGCGGTTATATTTTTGCTCTTGACGCTCTGTGATCGCACTAAGCTCGAAGGGAAAGGGTAGATTTACTCATAACGTACGTTCGTCCTGTTTTATAAGTGATTGAGTATATAATAAGTTGTTGGTTTCAAGTGAGCGTGCGTATTAAAATGTTTTAATTTTTTTACCTGCTAAGTGGCGTTGTCGAGGCGTATATACAGGTAAACTTCGACTGTTTGAAGCGCTCCAATGACACACTCTCTTTGAAAACGAGGTAAACGCTTCAATGAGCACCGTTGGGCATTAACGTAGAAGTTACGAGCTGAGACCCGGTGTAGTTGGGTACAAGGACCACATACAAGCTATCATTGTATATTGAAATATGCTTGGCGTTCCTCTAAGAAAAGTCTGTTTGACAAAAGTCTGTTTGATCCTTTCATGCTGCCGTAGAGGCATTTCATTAAATCATTGAGCTCAGCTGTTCTGGAAACGTTGCAAATTTTCGCTACGCTTAATGACAAAGCTGAAGAATACAGTGATACCCCGGTCACATAACGCATAGTTGTATTTTCATGAAGACAATTTATGCGCAAATCAATATTATCGAAATTTAATATTTTTGTTAAGTGACTGTAGTGGTTTGTTATGTCAAAATACTTTGACAGCTAGTCACTTCGTTCAAGGTGCAGTTATTCCTCTTCGTAACCAAGGTTTAGCAAATTAGTCCAGAAGCCAGTCTCCTAGAACACATTTTATACGTAACAGCACCTCGGAGGCAGTGAAGCATTCCAACAGAATCATGAAAGAGAAAAGGCGATAGCTTTTGCGGAACGGAAATTTCGGTAAAAAAATCGTCACTCGAAATCGACCCTTATCCTTTTCGAATCAGGGTAGTTGGACTAAGCTCTGTGCCGTTGAGC
>MNPL01000022.1:0-60141 GCA_002081605.1 Tropilaelaps mercedesae
ATATATATATATATATATATATATATATGGTCCGTATTACATTGCTACATGTCAAGTTACTATGTACCATATTTGTTGTTTAGGCTACACTGGATTAGGATAGATGAAACAAATAAAAGTTGCCGCAGTATGGAAGCAGATTAGATAGGTAGAAACGGCTGTTTAAAGTTACCTATATAGATCTTAGTATTAGTGTAAGGATCTGCCGTTTCATTAAACGTTAAAGGTCAAGGCCGCAGAAACTTCGAGGCTATCCACCAGAGAGTAGGTTAATTTTTAAATCGATTACGATTTTTTAACCTTGACGATGATCTGTGAATAAATTAAAACATGGTGGGAAGAGCAGACATATTATGCGCTAAGCGCGTAGCCGCCTGCTGAGTGCGGTTTTCTATATAGCTGACAGACAACAATCGACATATATATTAGACAACTTGAAATCACTCTATAGCATTACTGACTGACTGGTTTTCAACTAGGATTGTTGTTGATGCTATAATTCTGATGGCCTGTCTGTTATACCTGTAAAACATCAAAAGTGTCCAGAGTTGTCGAAATGTTTTTAGCGACCCAGCGATTTGGTTCGATTTGACGACAATCGTAGTGTGCCATCGTGGACAAATTTTTAGAGTTGATGTACGATTGTGCTTTAGTGATTTATGGCGCTATTTTGTAGGCCGACCTCGTTCGGCCGTCGACAGGGTCGGTGTAACCGGCCAAAGTCAAGCTGGTGTTAGCTGCGATAACGCGCAATGATTATTAAACTAAACTAAACGAATATACCTTATCCTCTTAAGTCAGTAATGTAAGCTCACCATCAATTAATATAAGCGTCGCATAAGGCCCTATTGTAAATTTGTGTAGTCTATCATGAGCTTCGCTAAGGCACCGATTGCAATGAACACCTTTGGTATGCACGGACCTGCGCCACGATTCGCCAGCGTCAGCTGGTTAATTGAGATTAATCATGTTGACAAGCATGTCTCATAGCCCCCAAACGCCGTTAGACTAAGCACGGTAGACATCTTTTTTTGAAAAGTGCGCCAATATTGTGGGATCGTAACTAAGTAAATTCGAAAAACACCGACGTTGAGCAGTGTGTTTTCACTGATTACATTTGAACACACAGATGTTACGACTGGCCAGTATAACTGTGCATACTGGTGCGTTGTTAGTGATGACAGTACAGCTATCGGCGCTTCTGGGTTTTCGTGTCACCAAGAAATAAAAACGTAAGCACTGGATAGCACTACTTTAGTAGAAGATGAACTAAGAAGCTTGCTCTAATTAACCGCTCCTCGGACCGGCCGTCTCGGGGCAAATTTTAAAAGTGTGACGGGGAATTCCTATGGTCGCAGCCCAAAACGAGAGTGTCAACCCTGAGGGCGGCTAGAGGTCGCCAAAGCCTCGGAGTATTGGTCACATTCGAGCTCGTCGCAATATCCGCGAGTTTTATTTTCTTCTTTTTAGCAATCCATTATCGCCTCTTGACGCACTCTCTTCGTCGGGATCGGACCCTATCAACATCTACCGCAGCGACAATGTTATCTCGTCCGCATTGCCCGTTTTGCAGGTTCGAAATCTCGCAGTTTGAAAACGTTCGAAGAGAAATTAGATGACCGACGTAGATTTGCCAAACGACGATGATGGAGCAGGTAGAAATTCAACTGCAATACAGCTACTGCGCTAGATATTACGTTGTTGACCGACGCTGGGGCTCATCAAAGAAATGAATACATGTATGCGCTACCAATCAAGAATATCGGACAATGACGACCCTACATCTGTCTTCCATGCGCAAAGTGGCCAGCCGCCTGTCGTCAGTCGGGAATGATGTGCCGTCCGTTACCGGGTGAGCGACTTCCGCTCTGCGAAGAATCGCCAGCCGTTCTATTCCACCGCATACCGCAGGTTTCCGTTTTTCTGTGAGGGCTTTTCGTTTCTTCTAGTGACGGTGCAGCCTCGTTCGGCCCTACTTGGCCGCTAGCACGACACGTCAAGCTCCGGAGACTGCGGACAGCGACGAGAGTTTTTCTTCTCCCCCCCTCGCCGCCACGCTATGAAGACGGTTTTCAGCAGAATTATCGTTTGCTGCCGTTTTATGTTGATCTGGTATGCGCTTCTGCAGCTACTGCCACCGCCGCACTGTAAGCGACGGCTCTTCTCGAGGCCTCCAAAAGAGGACCTGTTCCGTGGCGTGGCCTTGATAATGTCGCCTGAAGCCGTGGTGGACTAAAAGCCAGCGAACGGCATCAGACGGGGTTGGCCGAAAGTTGTCGTCGAACAAATGCCGAGCGCGATGCCGGTATGCTTCGGTAGCCATACACAACCAAGGGAGCGTGCCGCTGAAGCAATGGATAAATCAATAAAAATAAGCCGAGTAATTGACATTTGCTGCTGAATTGAATAGGAAACAAATGTCCACGAAGCGTGATAGAGATGCGAGGACACAAAATTTCCAAGACATGCTTTAAGTATCACCTGGCATATAATGCAGCATCGAAACGCAGCCCTGCAGACTGCATGGCATTTTTACTAGTCCTTCACAACTTGCGGGATTCATCGCGACGGTAATTATAGTTACGTGTCCCGCAGAAGACGCTTTGCAACACAATGGCTTCCCTCTCTACATAATTGTGTTTACGGCACAAGCTATTTTGAAGGGTATATTTTCCAAGCTGTGCCAGTACATTGTTTTGAATCTGCCGTGAACGTACAACTCGGTAGGGAACAAGCTAGCAGCATAGAGGAGTTTCAGTTGATTTCAGTAGGTACGAGTTATTCACAACTAGATTAATCGCGCGTTGTTACTGCAATACTATGCAGCGGCGTCAGACCGATGGTGTCTGACGGGAAATATATCGTAGATATATAATCCCATGCACCACTTGTTTGTCGTCCTCTTCGTTGATTGAAAGCAGCGCTGTGTGAAGACCATTGGTTGTACGACGTCCACATGAATAAAATTGACGGTGGTTTATGATTGACGCCGATAACCACTCATGGTGATGGCGGCGTCAAAACCGAGAAACCAATCACAACTACAACAAGACGTCACCAGCTATTGAGGTTACATAACACTCCATCGTGGCTGTTCGTTTGTTTGCCGAACAGAAGAGCCGCTGGAGGCCAGTAGACGTAGAAAGTGTTGTGTGAACAGCTGATATATGAGGCGTCGCTTGCCTTTAGGCCAGCGATCAGTCGGTCTTTTGGCTCAAATCAGAGTGTAGCAAATGCTCAGACACGCCTGCCTTTCTGTTGTAACCAGCATTTCTGTTTCTGCTGCTGCCACTCTATTTTTCGCTTTCTCCCTCTCTTTGTGGGGCGGCCCGAAGCTTACGTGGCCACAGCGGCCTGCGTTGGACCTGCTTGAGGCGGCCAACTTGGTGTCTGTACTAAATTGCCAATAAGTCATTGGTTTTCGTCAGGACGTTCGATTTGTATTCCCGATTACAAGATTGTATCGACTACCTGTTGACGTATGCCAAATGTATCTGTCCATACAGTGTGTAGGTAAATTGTTGCTGCGAGGCTGCATAAATATTTCAGCTTTCTACGCGTATACGCCTTTTCAGCTTTTTGGCTAACAATAGTGAGAAACCTTTCAAACGAACTACGTAATTTCGCCAAAAATTGAACTAGCAAATTATATAGCCTGTATCGGTACGATGGCTACCATGTACAATAATACCGTTAGCTAAATGGGAGGGTTCTCGGAAGGCGCCGGTCACATTGTCTAGTCAAGTAAATGCGCATTTTTTGGTCGTCTATATAGGCTGCCAGCTCCATAACCATCAGACAGCACCATCGCTGAGTCATTGAACTACATCAGCTGCGCACGTCGCATATATTCATTGGAGTAGAAAATTCCCAATGACACCTTGTGGGTTTTTTTTTGAAGAGTAGATCGTCATACCATTACGATATACGTTTCCGCCGCAATGCAGAGAAGTACTATGCATATACTAATACATTGCAAAATCAATGTACATGAACACGAAACAATAGGGTGTCGCAGATTCTGTCCTCGCATCATGTACGATAACTGTGGATGCTTTGAATCGATGCCTACACTTCCGTATTAGTTTTAACTTTGCAGCTAATGCTTATCCCTGTACAAGCAATTGTTTTCCATAGTGTTTGTGCTCGCTCTTTCTAGTCAGGTCAGAATAGTCAGGCATCATTTTGCCATTCTAGCCTGACTACCACTCGGCGTGACCTTGTCCTGCCTTTTCTATGATGTTACAACAGTTACAAACCCCCATTTCGACAATTGCGTTACGTATCATGGTGGGCACACACCGTGGCCCTATCGTATCTCAAGCGGCTTGTGACGACCGTTTACTACAAATATTCTGAAAACGTTGTTGCGTTTATGTAATGTATTGCACATGTATACGCTGACTCGCGAACGCCAATTTTCACTGTCCTTCCAATATCGAACAGGGCTCGTCTTCGTTAACACTGCAAGAACTGATACCCCGACAACTGACGGGTTTCCAACATTGACCAAGAAGGGTCTGAAGTTAGTAATCTATTCGGTGGGTAAATACTTAGTAATTGTGCGCTTAAATGGAGGCTCAAGGTGACGTTCTGACCGAAACTTGCCGAAAGTGGTATAAGTAATGGTCTAAACAGCCTCTATTCTCTCCCAAGGATCTGTAATTTGATTCGAACCATCACATATTCCAATTAACCGATGCCGTACGCGTACGTTGGGACCAACTACTTCAACAAGTGGTTTCTAAATTGCGGTAGAGCTTTATTGCTGTCTAACTTCATGCGAAGGCCAGACCTGTGTAATTTGCCAAGCTATTCATCTAACTTAGCCAATCACATCAGTTGGCTACATTTTATTATTATTTAGTTATATTATATTATTTAGTATAGATAGGGAGCCGAGCATGTGAAGAACTCAATAATGGGAAGAATATGGAAACAATCCATCTGGGTGTGATTTCCCTTTTGACATCTTTGTATTTTCAAAACTGTTTTTGCAGAAAAGACATATTGTCCTCAGATCTGGCTTGAGATAAGCTTATTACTAGGCGGCTATAGTTGTCATAATTCTGGAATCAAATAATGAAAAATTACTGGCCATTATCACCAGACAACCTCCTAGATAAATTCTCATGTACTGATTTGTAGCATCTCGCCCATGCGGCTGTCGATCATTGAATTTAATTAATTCGTGCATTGTTGTCCGTCGTGACGGTAACTAACCAATTACAGCAGTGGTAATTATCGCTGCTGCCGCCGTTCGCCAGCCGCGTAAAGACCATTAGGTCCCATTGCTGTTCGCTGGCAATACTTCGATAAGCTTTTTTTGTAGTTTGTTTTGGCTCTACTCCTGGCCACCTCTGTCCCTGGTTTGTCGATGAATCTGCGTGGGTTAGTTAGATGCGATTGCGGGGTGATTTATCGCGCGTGCGTGCGCGTATGGTTAGAGTAGTAGACAGAGATAAAATCTGATTGACTACTTAAATTGTGGACTGGACTGGCGGTCGTCCTTGAACTATAGAACTTGTTGATGTCCCATCGACCGTTACTGTTTCGTTCGTGCTTGGACGTTCTGCATAGGACAGTTTTCACTTATCGTTGTTTGTGTTTGTCCGCTGCTGTTTCCGTATTAAACCCTATTGGTATTTTAGCACTTCACAGAAAAACCGCTCGGATAACTGAACATGATCGTAAATATCTTCTAGTGCAATTGATTAAACCCCTTTTTAGATAGCATGGGGATGCAGCTTGACGTTTTTTTGCATTTTGGAAGTTTAAAATCGTCTTATTAGTAGCCCTGTAATGTTTGAATTGGCCTTTTGGAATTGTGTATGATGCATTATCCATCAGGCGTCATTGTTTGAACGGAAAATATGGCCTGCTATCGCGTACGCAGTGGATAAATTTATTTTATCACTATGTAATTTTTTGTTGCAATAAGTTCGACATACAGAATATATCCCGATTTACGGTTACATAGTACGTTGTGCCTTATCGATTGCCCATAATGCACAGATGCATTACAGGCCAAGATAAAAATGTATACTGAGTCCTGTCATTTCTACTGTTATACTTTCTTTTATCATGTGGCGTTGTGGACTCACACTTATAAATACGTTGATCTACACAAAATTCTGACCCCTGACATTTCTTTGCTTCGAAAGTTGCGAAAATTTTCAAAAAATAAATTCTCTGTACAGCGCTGGGGTAAATATCGTACTATTTGTTGACCGTCTTAAAAGTATTAGGTAAAGCCATATTTACTAAAGTGGACAAAATGCAAGCTTGTATGGCAATTAAACGTTTGATATCGAAGAGATAGCAGCGCGACCCAAAAGGAAATATCATTTCTGAACTCATGGCCGAAAGGTGCTGCGTAAACAACCTGCTTCCATGCGAATTGGGTCACCTGACAGAATTTAGCCAATATCGGCTTCAATATATTCTTATAAAACGTAATTGTATGGTACAACGATAGAACGGCGCCACTTGGCTTGGCTTTTCATGATCTTTTCTATTCACACGACCTCCACATAGTTAACACAGGCGACTTAACATTTCCACTTCGCGTGTGCACAAACAGACGACAATGTTATCTTTCGCTGACTATGAGGAAAATCGCACATTCCTCTCGCGTCAGTGGGGTCGAGCGAGTTCTTAACAGGGAGGTTTTCTGAATGCCAATCTGTTTTGCAGAAAAACTGGGAAACGAGGCTGCAGAAAAACTGTCGGTGTTGTGCGATCTCGAGTCGGTTGTCACGCGTTTCGTCAAGCAGAGTCTTCTTCGTTACGAGGTCGGTAACGGATGGATGGCGCTACTCGAGCCGCTAGTGGCATTACGACTCAACAAAGAAGACCTTTACGGTGCCTTCTACAACATGGTGCACCGGTTTGTGCCAAGGTACGTCTTTTACGGAGGCATTGTCTGCAACAGTTGAATGTTCAATTAATCGAATGCTTACATACGTCGACGCGTAGATCGGTCGTGTCCTCATCTACGCCCAACACTAAAAAAAGGGCCGAAACCCGCCAGAGTAACTTCGCACTCCAACCGGTTGCCATGAGGGCAATAATCCACGCAGTACGATCGTAAATGGTCAGGCAACTAACTATGGATGAATTGTTCTACTTTACCTAACAAACCCCTCGATTCACTCAATTCACGTCTACAGTTACAATTCTGCGAAGCCTGTCATAAAATGACCGTTTATTACATGCACGCATTTGATACACAAGGAGCTTCAGGCTTCAAAAGCTTCAGGTTTTTCAGTCGAGGCACTGATATATTCAAAATTCTTCCTTTCTGTGACCAGCTGCTACCTTTTAATTTCTACAATTTTTCATATACCTAGACGCGTTTTTTTGGGTAACTGTAAGCTTAAGAAAGTACTTATAACAAACGTATCACAGGTTGTGACAGAGTGAACCAATATGTAATTTAACGGCAGCTTATGTCTCTTATCCGTAAAATCTATTTACTGTCCGAAAACATGTCATTTTGGTCAAACCTATTACAGAATTCTGGAACTCCTCCTCATTGAGTACCCTACAACGACTTAACTTGGTATTGTAAAGGAAAATGTTAAAAGAGTAGTAGATATTAAATCCGATGATGATGATGATGATTATGATTATTATTTATTGTCATTATTGTGGCGCAATTACAAAATTGTCTGTGCTTTTCTTTTTCAACCACACTTAATCACATTTTATGTCGCTGTGTACAGATATTAAAAAAATGAATTCATTTGCTCTGTTTTGAAATACAAGTTCATTTAGAAAAACGTTGTAGGTTTCTCGTTGGCATCGCGTATGTGAGCTCCTTCGGACAACATCGTAAGAAGCGAGACAATCATGTGTCAGTTTCTAACAAGCTGGCTAATCTTGGCTTAGGCATTTTTAATGCTTACCGCCAATATTTAAGGGAATTCCACCACGAGCGTCCATCAAGCAGGCACGCCTTGGTGGCTTTTAATCAAATCCCGTCGCTGCTTGATGTTCACTCAGTGATAGCAGTCAAGTGGTCTGCCAATGAGCGTCCGTATGTGAACGAGGTTGACAGTTGGAACAATTCAAATTGAATTGTTGAAACTTTTATCGAAGACTGAATCGAATAGCGCACGATATATTTATGCGTTGGAGCGTCTATAGGGACAGATCGAAGTGGCTGGAATTGTAATAATCTGAGCAACGTGTGAGCTCGGGAATGACTTAGTCAAGTGCTCATAGTGCAATTCTCGTGATGTTTTTAAGATTTCGTCGAAAATGTAGCTAATTATATCGAAGACACCGCGATCCGGTAGGCCTATCTCTGCGTCAGTGGCTGACGGGTGATAGCCGGTACATTTATCTAACAACGTCTTTAAAGCCGTGAAGTTATGCGTGAAGAAAGCTGGCAAGTCTATTTGCGTGAAATCCGTAGCCGGACTAACTTTGCTGTCATTACATGAGGATGCCGTGAAGAACTTACAGTTTGACCCCACCTGTATGACCGGACGGTGTTTTCAACGAAAGCTAATGACGGTCGTTTGCAGAGCCCCATTAGCTTACATTGTCACCCGCAGTTCAGCTATTTTTCCCACTACATTTGGCTCAAAGCGGTCTAAACGAGCCCTTCAGCACATTAACAATTGACTCGTTCCATGACCCCGATCACTAAAATCCTCGTTCCGTGTCTCCTGCTAGTAGATTCACCATACACGATTTCTGTTTAAATCGGTTCTTACTTTGCGACCGTTTTTCCACTATTCTTCCGTTACAGAAGCTGTTTTCAGAACGGCGATACGCGCTTCGGCAGCGCCGCGTTCCACTTGATGAGGCTGCTTTTGCAGTATCATGACCCGGAAATTTGCTCGTTCCTCGAGAGTAAAAAGATTGTGCCGGAGCAGTATGCACGACGGTGGCTGGCCAGCGTATTCAGCGAAAGTTGCGATCTCGCCGTGACCCAGTCGATTTGGGATATTTACCTGCAAATATGTGATCCGTTCCTCGTCTTCTACCTCGCCCTTGTGCTTCTTGTCAATTTGAGGTAAGCGAAGGAAGTAGGGCCCAACCAGCAGTCGCCCATATAGCGGCTGGCTTCTGCTCCGACTTCTGCCTGGTGCAGACGAGCCACGTGCAGTTACAAGGAAATATCAAAATGTCATACGAACTGTGAAGGTTCGCTTGTTCAAACAACTTGTCGACCTAACCATTACTCATCTGTGTTTGGTTTGGCAACACGAATAGTTCTAATCGTAAGTGTCGGCATATGCTGCACGTACAAAATAACAAAACCGTAACGAACGGGAGCACGTAACTCACGACTTAGGTAAACCATTAGCGCACATAACAGATACCAGTTACACGAGTGCGGTCAGTCATACTTTTTTTTAAAATTGTGTGGTTCAAAGCAAGCAAAATCTTAAAAATAGACCAAACATTTTCGTTAGTAGATATGAAGGGATACGATATCCATTCAATAGAATTCACAGTTTTTGTTAAAAATGTTTTTCAAAGAATCAAACGCTCACTTTATTTTTTTAATAACGCCGACGTTTTGTGCAGTAAATATAAGCCAAAGCAACACATTGCTTTCGCAACTTTCAACCCTATAACCACGGCTCTTTTCACGATTTGACCTAAACAAAGCAATGTTTATTCTTTATAATGATAATAACCATAAAGCTTTTGCGCTAGTGGTAATAATAGTAATAATAAACAACGCAATAAAACAAATGCCGACGTATGTGATTGTTAACAACGTCTAATTCAAAAGCAACAATTTCCTCTTCTTCTGCAGAGATCAAATTCTCGCTTCAAAGACCGAATCTCGCGAGAAAATCATCGAGTCAATCTCATCGGCACCGTGTGCTCTAAACGCCGACGACGTCGAGGACTTCTGCCAGCTCGCACACTTCTACTCGACCAAGACTCCGCCGTCGATCTACGCCTCGTTTCGGCACGTTCTCTTCGGGCTGAGGACGCAGTCGTCCGGGTCGACATCGCCACCCGCCTCGTCGACCTCGACCCCCGAGCCCGGTCACCCTGCGCGCCTGTCCGGCGCTACCGAAGACGAGTTGATCTCGGCGAGCCTTGCTCAAGTTCTGTGCCTTCCCGTTCCCCCCTCGGACCTACTGCTCAACGAAGCGCAGCGAATGAGTCTGCCGTACAAATCGCTTGTGCGATACTTTGTCGTCGATTGCCGGCCCGCTGAACAATATAATGCTGGTCACCTGAAGACGGCGTTTCATCTTGATTCAAGCCTGGTGAGTAGGGAAGCTGGGAAAGATGGATGTTCACGCATGTCTCGCGGGTCGGATGGGGATATTTTTATGTCTGTCGCATCGATAACGCCACGATTACTACTAAATATATTTTACAGTTAGCAGAAGCCATTATTCGCGCCGCAGACACACGTAACGTTTATAGAATAAATTTACTGTTTTTCTTATACAAAGATATCACCTTTTACTTGTGTTTTCCGTGACTAACCGGAAAGCAGAAGTGTGCCAGATACGCAAAACAATTTTCCCGAGACAAAAACCACCAACATCATTCGACTAGACAGCTGTAGATTCGTTGGATTGTAACCAAGTTTCCCCATAACTCATGGGTGTGCCATTTTTCCTACGTTCAACCTTTGCGCAGATGCTGTCCGAACCAACTGCATACAGCATCGCGGTACAGGCTTTATTCACCGCGCAGAAACACATGGTGGAGGCAGGAAAGGCGGGTGAACACATCTGCTTTATGGGAAGCGGCCGCGAAGAGGAAGATCAGTACGTGAATATGGTTGTCGCCTCCTTTCTGCAGAAGCAAATCACCTACATATCCCAAGTTCGCGGAGGGTACGCGGCCCTGCACGACCTCATCAGTGAGGAGTCTCAGCTCGACGAACATCTGTCCGAGCACAATCCGCAACAGTGCATTCAGTGCACCGCACTCAACCACAGCAGCAAATCGGGATCGCATCTGACCACCGACTCGGACGACTCAAAAGAGAGCACGTCGTTCTTTTCACGCCTTCGACACAAGGAGGGACTCCTTGGCAAGCTGAAGCTAAAGCTATCCTCTGCTCAGGATCTAAAAGAAGATCTTAAGGTAAGAATCACAGCGATTGAAGGCGTCAGACCTCTAAAACGTCTGTGAATAATGGCAACACGCTAGGCTGAGGACGATTGTTCGATTCTGTTGGTGGTCCATGTAAACAACGTCTACGTCGATCTACACGTCAAACAAAGGCGTGTACGTCGATGGCTTAGTATGAGGAATTTTATTGGAATTATGCACTATCATCTGAGATCCATTTTCTTGCCCCGTTGTTATAGTATCTACGCCGAGTCGATTCCTTCACCCTTCGCTTTGGACAGAGCAAATAGAATCTGTCGTAGCTCGAAATGATTTTAGTTTTTGTCACTAACTTTAAATGCATTTGGTGTCGATTCTGTGCGTCGTCAAGGGCCTAATGATGGGAAACTCGACCTCGATTGGAGGACCAATCAACCCCGAGAGGCATGTTTCTAGCGGTGACAGGCTCGGCAAGAGATATCGCGCCGCTGACTCCATGTTCACATCCACCTCAATCGATGACGACGATCTCCTAGGTAAGTATAGCCAACCACCGCTGAATTGTCAATTATGACCGTTGCAACCTCGAACGCCGTGTCTTCTTGGCCTCTCGGTAATCAAACATGAAAAAACATACCAAGAAAAATATGTGTACTATAGAGCTAAGTCCGTGTATCTCGCGCAGATGACGGCGGCTGCCTGGGTACGGACGCGTCGGTCGGCGCCGAAGAGGTCAGCGTAGAGGCATGGAAGCACAAGCCCGATGTACTAGCCCATTATGAATGCGAAGAGCTGCGACCCGGCGCGAAGACCCTGTGCCCCAATTGTCATCTGCTCATATCGCGGACGCATCTCTTCGTGCTGCGCGAGCTGTCGTCGAAGAAGAATTTCGCTCACATCGTCGCGCGGCGGCCGCTCGTGTCGATTGTGAAGATCACCTCGAAAAAGAGCCACCCCGAGCTGATTACCTTCAAGTATGGCTACTGTCCGTCGCCGATGGATGCTGACGCGGACGAAGGCGAGCCCGGGAAGACCTTCCAGATCACCGGCAGCGACGTCCTTTTCATACCGAAGGCGGCGGACGCCATCAAACTCGTTAAGATGCAGGTCATGCGGCTAATCGACGAAATTGAAAATAGTAAATGATGAAAGAAGAATGAATAGTGGATATTGGGAGGCGGGAAGGGGTATGGAAAAAACAACGAAGAAGCTCGCGCAGTGACGTTGTTCACGTTCAACGATGCCGACCCGGGGGCAGGGACTACATCGCGATGATCGAAGGCGACAATGGCAGGTGTTCAGAAGTGGGACGCAATGGTGCTGGATTCATGTTTGACCGGAATGGAACCGGTCAATTTGTTCGTCGCGGTGGGACTGGCAATAGCATAATGTGAACTTATACAGTGTAGATTTCGTTTATCGGCGGCCGCCCGCCAGAGCAGTTGGCCAGTCGGTTGAACACGTTGAATATATCGTGTACAGAAGATGAGTAGCGTCTATTCGAGGTTCATGTAGCACTTTTAACAGGAGTGTAGCGCAACGTATGCCGACAGGCAGCGACTTCAACCTGCACTTCACACGTGAGGTCGACTGAGAGCGCCCGCCAGGCAAATAATTCCATTGAAACTACTTATTGTGCATACAAATAACGTTATAGGTGTGGATGTGATTTACTGTTTGTTTTCTTTGAGGCACAGCCAATGACAAGAAAATACACGAAAGTCTTTTCTATCACCGCTTTGACTTGACTGATGATACGTCATGACCATCGTGTGAAAAGCCGAGTGGCGCTCGCTGCTGAGGCTTGCGGAGTTCACTGACCAGGCAAATTTAAACGCAATTTTTTCTCAATCGATTCTAGTGTACATGAAAGACTTTAATACGAAACACGTATAGGAGTTGGACTATTAGGCTATCCAGAACAAGATAAAATTCATTAGGCCAAATTGGTCCGGGCTCCGCATCTATGGCAGCACAATCCTTAGCCCATTACAATGTCAACGCAGCGCCTTAGCAGTGAGAGCGGCTCGTACTCGAGCTTAACGACGCGGCCCATATTCTTTTGGCGTAGGGGCATACGAAACAGCGCACTTTCGTTACATGCTATTCGAGTCCGCACGCTTTCGGTTTGCTTGTATTCTGCGTAGTCACGACGCTGTTGTGCCTAGTGCGCACAATATCTTTTTTTCTCCCCGATATAATACACAAATGGCTGTTTGTCTACACCCTAGCGCTAACGGCATGTTCCATGTCCACACACACACCAAAAATAAGCATCTAATGTTTATTTTAGTGGATGTCGAGAGGTAGTCTGGGTGCCATAGTATTATTTTACGGCGTCTTGAAACAGTGCCGTTGCGTTCGAGTGACGTTAGCCACGACCAGCTTCCTTCATGCAAGAGATTCTTTTGCTCGGCGACGTACTTGGGGGCAAAGCGAACTACAGAGGTCATCTGATCGACGACGCAGGCGAATGCTTTTATCTAGCATCAGTATTCGTGGGCATATACTGAGCTTCAATTAACATTGATCTAATGAAGAAGTAAGGCCGCCCAGTACGGACGCGGCTGTTCTGCTCGAACGCGATGCGAAGAACGCTTTTTGTTTGCTTTGGGGGACGTTTACGTGAAAGCCAGTGTGTATACCTTTTGTACAGTGCAGCATTTCCACTGTAGAACTTCTTGTTGAAACCTATCCCCCGTTTTACAACGAGTTCTGAGTTGATAAAGCGGAATGAAACTAGAAAATAACGAGCGAGTTTGAATTTGTTGCAAAGCTCGTGAATTTGTTGCAAAGCTTTGTTGCAAAACGCAAGACTTGAGCAAGCTCGTTTCGACTCACTCAAACCAGTATGACGATTACGTTACCCGGAACGTGCAGATGATATGGGACAGGCGAGGCTATGTGAAATATGGCATCGAATATTTATTGTTGTACCAAAAGCTTAGAAGGATGATATTGTACCATGACTGTGTCGAGCCATGCACCATCCGACTAGCAACGGCGCTTTAGGTTCTTACTTCCGTCGAATCTTCGGTCGGGTGTTTTACTTCATTTCTGTTATATACACGCGCACACGCCACACATTTATCGACGTGGAGGAGTATTTATGTTTGTCTTGCTTGTTTATTTGTTGACCAGCACTACATGCTGTATACGAGTGCGCACCACTGGTACACTGTGGCTAGCCGATGGCTTAGAGGAAGATTTCGTATACGTCGCGGTGTGCAACGTAGCAGATGAGTAGAGCGTCTAGCGAAATGCCGCTGTGGTGTAACTTGAACATGCAATGCATTCGCATCATCAGCCCAGTTGGTTCTGGGCGGTCGCGGCTTGGTGGAGGTTGGTAACCAAACATGAGTTAGCACGCGTGACCTGTGATCTTCAGACACCTTTGACAGAATGAATCTGCATGTATCTATGAAAACAGTGGAGCGCCGATGTATGCTGACGGCACGACGACGTTAGGCACAAAACGGGAAGCATAGAGAACGCCACTCATAGACAACGTCAGGGTCGAATGGCTGCAGCGGAGTCGTAGGGGTCACTGCATGCACGCGTGCGTCTCCAGGCGCCGCGCTGGATTGGAGAAAATTGAATATAGATAGAATTTTCTATAGAAACGAATACAGATATATAAGTATATCAATAGAAGTATAAATTGTTGAGAACTGACTGGAGCCGGTGTCGTGGAGCGAAGTTGTTTGTATTGGCGCTCCTGTGCTTTCCTGGTGCACGATATGGTCCCTAGTCAAATGTCAAGGTGCTGCGGCGTACCCCGCGATTAAGTTGATTGATTGATTGATCGATTGATTGATTGTGCTATTTTGCTAACATACGATGATAGTTAACAAAGAACAGGTAATGGCAACATGATGACAAAATGACCCTTTAAAAGAAGAAACATAGATTGACAAAATTACGTAAAAAGCAATCGCCGTAGCAGTAACAGTTGACCGCCAATCGGCACACATAGAAGTAAACCGATCCAATATGAAGGGCCCAGTAAAAAACGACTAAGAAAAAGAGCAAGGCTACGAAAAAAAACTCCTTGAAAACGGATACACTATGTCGTTTTCGGAGCGAAATTTAGTTCTGGACGACGACGGTGACTATGTGATGCTTGATGATTTGACGACCAGGCGCAAATATTGATCATTAGAAATATTGAAATTAACTATGGCCCGTTAGATCGTATGCATGTGAATGCGATGTAATCCGTCCGTTCTTCACAGTTATGTGAGCATGTGAAAGCCGTGTGTTGAAATCGCCACAACAACAACAGTAACAATAACAGCGAAGATGTTTGTAAATAAAGAGATAGTTTAACATATCCAGAGTTGTCGTTTTTCGAACTAGTGCCGAAAATAAAGGTTTTTTTTGTATTTCTGGATCAGAGTATGTTTTTACCATAAAATGTGTACTCTTTTAACCATACTAGCCTTGCAGTGGTACTTGTAGCACGGTAGAGCCGTATGCACTTCCTCTTCAATTTGTCTGTAGTTTATTTCGCCAAACGTGGAAAAACATGTGTCACATGGTCAGAAAACTTCAGAGCAATACAACACGTAGCGATGTATGACAAAACTATTTGCAAAACTGACACAAATGTTTAACGCGTCTTCCTATAAACATTATTTTCATCATAAAAGTAATAATCAAAATCGCAACCAGGAGAAAAATCACATGAAGATATGACGTCGTTTTGAAAATAGCCCTTGTATTTGCTTGGATTTCGGTCGTTACTTTGTGTTCTGAAAATGTGTTATATCTTGGTTTGTATATTTTAGTGAGATGCAGTTTTTACCACGGGTATGACCTAGAGTTTTTCCAGCGTGGTGAAAACCTGCACGTTACTTAAAAGCGTAGTGGCCTCTTCAACTTCATGAAGGCTTACACCATGCGACTCAAAACATACCCGTATATCTCCTTGGCGCCACTCTACTCTTCATTGAAAAGGCTCAAGTCTCTTTGGCCTCCTGAGGTATTTGTTCTAAGAGAAAAAATTCGCATATATCGTTTCTAGTTTCCTGAACGCAAGAGCAATGAATGATGACACGTGGAGGGGAGTAAATCGACCAAACGGACACGTTTGTGGGACACTCTGTGCATGATTTCATAACAAGCTATGCTCTCTAGGCGTTTACCACAAGTCTGCCTCTGCATCCGTATGTGAGCGATGCGGTTATGCCATGGCGGAATGTGTCACCTCACTGGCCTCTCTAACGAGCTTAGTTCAGCAAAGGAACTAACAGCACTCAGCATGATATGGTCTTGGTCGTGGTAAATGTGATCGAAGCCCATTATCAGCTCATCCTCATGAGCTTTGCTATTATTTATGTATCCTTGTACTACATGATAAGCTTGTTTAATAAATGATGAATAAAATCATAAAATCGTAGTGAAAGGTTGTTGGGGCGACGATCGACAAAAATATACAGTTCTTGAAGTTTTTGGGCACATTGCAAGATGGCAATGTTTAGTCAAGTCTTAACCCCCACGAGATAATTCCGTAGACTAATCAAAACTTTACTTTTTTCTTGGACAACAATAAATTTGCTCCTGATTTTACTGAAGTTACCGTTTCGACGTCGTTCTAAATAAAATCACTCTCCTTTCATCAAAGAAAAGAAAAACAATGCCCATGGCTGACGTGCGATATGCGCCTATTATGATTTGAAACGATGAAACCCTAGACTTCACTGAACGAATTCACTGATTTACATCGAGAATTATTCATTTCAGTTATTTAACAGATGTGTGCCCCCCTCTAGCTGCTCTCGGTCTGCGTATTTCCGCCATTATAATTTGTTGGTATGATATGTAAACGGGATTTCACATTTTGCAAACCTAATTGAGGATTACCATGCACTAACAAACTGAAGCAGTACGCCGACCGAGCGCGAGAGAGTATTGCACTCTCGTAACATCTTTCGCCCTTTTGTAACACGGTTTTTACGAAAAAGATATCGATCGTGCGAAGCAGTTACGAATAGCTGCTCATTTGGCTGGACATCGTCACATCGCAAACTAATGCGAGGAATGCCACTAACAATTTGAGATTTCATCGCATTTAAAAGTGGCTGTTTTACATGTGGCTGTCGCGTTTGCTAAATGTTGCAGTCAAACCTGCACATGAGATCACACAGACGATTTCTACATAATATTTATATTTAATTAAATCGTCTCATAAGGTATCAACTGGTCAGGAGTTTTGAAACTAGTTAACCGACTATAAGTCTTTGCCAACTAAACAAACGATTTTGAAAATTCTAGCGACTTTTAGAAAGATCCGTGTTGTCAGACTCAAGGCAGATATTTCTAAGACTTTATCGAACACAATTCTAGCTTAGCCATTATTGTCTCAGAGTGCATGTCCTTGCGTGAATTATACTTGCAATTATTTTCAGAAGAACCCTGGAAAATGTTATCCGTTCCTGGAATATGCCTACACGAATGCGACTGGAGGCTTTTATTAACGCCACGTCGCTCTCATCAACTGTCCTTAGTACGTTCTCCGAATAAACAAGCAACCGAAGCTCGTCACTGACAAATGACCATTTGTCAATTATTTCCAATTTCACGCCTCATCTGCTCCTGTGGGCTAAAGGAGAAAATATTGAAGTGTCGGCAATCGCATATTTGCACAGAAAGAAGACCTTGATTGGTATTTTCCAGTGTTGTATAAGTTAGTGCAACTTCGAAGAACGCGAAGGGGTACGGAAAAGGTGTACCATTTTAAATTCGAATGTGTTCTATGCTTCCACTGCTATATAATTCTTGCCAAGCAGATAAAATGATAGAAGAAAAGGAATGCTTTTTATGTGAATTGTTTATTTAGGCCCTACGCAATTACCGCCCCAATGGTCTAATTTCTAGCATTCGCTTTCAAGACATTCATCGTCGACTGTGATAATCATATGGTAAATAACGCATTAATTCAATCATCTGTCGATTGTGACAAAATAGGGCTTGTATGGCTGGGTCACTGATATCTTGGGATGTCCGCTGTCTGAAACGATAACCTTAGGTAAGAACACACGCCGTAGACTGGCTGTCCCCTCACGAAAAATTATTCTTGTGTTGAAAAGATAAGTCATATGAATTTTATTCATACTTTATGGTCATAACCATTTATAGAAAAAATATATACCCAGAGGTGATCACAATGAAAGCCGGTGGCCATAACAGAAACAAAATCATGATTTTGCTTTCCACAAGTTGTTACCGCGGACGTTAAATGTTGGCTGATAATCAGCCCCAAAAATATAGGTTACGCTCAGCACGGCCATCCGATTCTCATTTCTCAACAAAAAAGGAGTACCTGCCTGCAGAAGAGGTCGCCTCCACCGAATCACTTAGAATATACGCAACTACAACGACTTGTTGCGGCAGGGTCTAGATAAGCACAACTTGTTTTACCAAGTCGCCTACTTAACCTACACGCTTCAAAGGTAATCTTTTCTGCGATGTATTTTTCGGACAGTTTATAAAATTACGTGGGAAGGGCGTCGACAAAGCGATGTCTATTTTTGCGTCTACGGGCTGACAAGCAAATACGACATATAAAAATGCAAATTCATTTACATTAAGCTGCAGTACCTGCTTGTTGTGCCATTTTGTTGTATGATTTCACCCCTATGCCATATCCTCAGTGTTGTATAGGTCGCTATCTAATATTCAACGATTGGAACCGTATTATCGGTTAAAGCATAAATGTTTCAACACTAAACAAAACGATTGCCTTAGTGACGTAACTTCATGTATATGCACTCGTTAGAAGAAAGAGCAGTAACAACTGGCTTGTGTCAGTGAGACATTGCCTTCGACAAGTAATGGAGAATATGCAGTGCTCAGGGTAGAGTTGACATAAGCAAAGTATTTTTTTCCGTAAATTCCCATGGGATTTTTACAAATTTTATTGGTGTTGCAGGTGTCACTGGTGATTTGTAGCGAGAAGGATATATATTCTTAAATACCCTTCATTTACAATTACACATCCACGGGCTCAATTCGTACACATATATTTGTGTTTATATACTGGATGGATATCCGTTCTTAATTTCCGATCGCTCTTCCCTATATGCACGTTCGAGATCCTTCTTTGACGTAACATTCGACACATTCTGTGCGCAAGTCGTTGTACATTAGGCTAAATATGAAGACAACTATATAGAGTCATCTGGTGGATAACACATCTATGTATATCAAAATCTTCAGAGAGTGGTCGATTCACACAATTACGTACAACTCGCTTGAGGAAATGACTGCATATAAGGATGCAGTAACTGCTATGTACGGACGCATGTGCTTCACGATCTAAGTATTAAGCAGATAATTCTCATTGGCCTAGCTTTTCTCTATATTAGCCATAGGCAGTCTGCCATTTCTTTGTTGTGAGCCAACAAAGGAGGCTCACGAGTGGCCTGTAGCCTTCGGAGCGCTTCGTAGATGTCCTTCGGTTGAATCGCCGGTCCGTCCGCAAGCTGACCTGGCGGCGTTGGATCGTCTCGAAATTTCCCTCGGAATAGGGGATTGTTCGATGCGAAGTCGGGATTGTACCGGCGGCCACGACCGATAGCCTGTAGCTCCTCCTGCAGTGCAAATCAGGTACGTTTTATGCTTATATGCTATATTGGATAGTACTACATTTACAGAGATAGGAAATTTTGGTGTCAGATTTCGAACATTTATATTAGGGAATAAGATGACATAAGTGTCCGTGCATAGTCAAATCGTAAGACCTCGTGTTGCACAGTTCCTCTAGCGACGGATTGATGTGGAGGTGAAACGCTGGTACGGGCCGCAGAAAAGGCGTATCACCACCCTGTAGGATAACATGGATGAGATATCCGACGTAATGAAAAACAGCTGATTCGAACAATTTATTAATGCGGGCTATCTTGTATTGCTTTAAACTTTACAACTTGAGTGAATTCCCTACAAGCGGCCAAAATCGGATGTCGACGCTACCAGAGACAAGAGCGAATGACAAAGTTCACGTCGTCACGGAGACACCGCGCCAGTCAGTTCAACTTTTTCAGGCGTGAGTCAAGCGCTGAGCATCGTCAGAGAACCGCCGTGCTAACCTCATTGATCGCTTTCGCTATGTCCCGGATTGCTACGGCAGTTTCCGTCAGTTTTGCGACGACTTCGTACGCAATCAGGGCCAACACATCGCTTGCCGAGGCGTTCAGCTGCCACAAGGTGTTTTGGGTTAGCCATTCGACAAACGCGCGTCGGGCAGGTGCTGACGTCCCGAACGAAACACCCCGGGCTACATGGAACTCGAGATACTCCTGATGTTCCATGCCTCGAGTGCGGACATCCATGCGAGACAGTCGTTCCTGAAATTTGTTTCAGATACAGACCACCCAGAGCGATTTAGAATGTTGATTGCGTCTGACATGGCCCCAATCGAACTAACAGAACGGTAGCACCGTGGGGATTTAGAAACTATTTGGATTTCCTCATTGATGAGCATTAAAAGTTTGTAGCTAGCATTTGCTGCAGGCAAATGCAGAACGCAAGACTCGTGTCTTACGGTAATTTTGGGCTGATATACAAAATCATTTACTCATAATAATAATATAATAATAATAATCATTATTATTATTATTATTATTATTATTATTATTATTATTATTATTATTATTATTCTCAATGATTGATGCCAGCTGGAGGATACAGTTACGTGGTCGACTCGCAAATTTGAATCAAGTTAATGTTGAAATCCGCCGCGAGATTTTTAAATGCACACTAGAGTCCTAACAACACCTATGATCAGGCAACCAAGCTTCGCAGAAAATCCACAATATTACGTCCTCTAACTCTATACGTCACCAGGTGTTTAGTGGTTCGTTTCCGGTTTTTTTCTTTTTGCCAAACGGGACTTTGCGATTGAAAGGCAAATAAAGTCGCAAAATGGAAAAAACGTCGGGATTGCGTCTAGTCTTCGCACTGATCTGAAGCCAGCCCCTGATTATTCGAAGCGCCTGTAGATAAAGTATCATACAATATCCACAGAGAGCAAATAGCAAAATTGTGCAACTTTATTCAACGAGGGTCGTCGTACGCTGTGACAAAGACACTTGACCCTCGCCAATATGCGGTACAGACTCTGCACACGCACACGGCTGCAGGTTTGTACAGGCGCATTCACACGACGTGGGCTGGTCAACCTTTCAACCAATTTCAACGCAAAAAACAACTCCAGCTGTATCAAACGGCACTTAGCGATAACCGCCATGTTTGTCTTTCATTTAATTCAATCATTCATTACGCACAGGATTTATTAACAAGATTGCGGTTTTACAATGCTTAACTTCTCAGATCAAAAGAAGAGAACTCGAAACAGAAGACCGTTCTGAAATACATGTCTCGAACCAGTTCAGAAGACGGACATCCTGGCAAAGCCATTTATTTAACTGCGTAGCACATTCAGTTGTTCCACGTTTTATTTAAAATAAGGCTGGAGGGACTGTGCGTATTTTAGTGCAAGCATGTCTCTTTGCACAAATACTCTAAACACTATTAGACGCATGAGCACTGCATGGAACAGCCTCGCAAATGAATTCGCAGTAGTCCAACCATAGCAAATATGGTAAAAGTGAGTAATAGAGGGGTGAAGAGAATTTCTGAGTTGCATAAGCTAAGTGGGGACATATTTCCTAGTCGCTGAGAAGCAAAACCGCAGAGTGCCTTCACCTGAGCATGCTTATTTGGGGTTCCGAAATTCACAGGTGCACAAGCTCACTAACATCTTGTAGGGAAATTTAAGCTCTTCGATAAGTTTTCAGTGGACATGTATGCTCTAGCGAATGTTGAATGTGGCGGACCACCCGTCCTCTAACAGCGACCTCGAGCAGAGCCAAAATTCCCAGCCGACGAGCAGAAGCGGTCGGAGTCAGAGATCAGAGGTCATCCCTGTTCTAGGACCGCTTTCTTCGGAGCACAAGTCCCAACTGAGTCCTAACCGCCAATGGAAATGCGGAGTCGTGACGGCGCAACTCCATTTTATCACCTATTCCTGGTTAAGGAAAGAGCCAGACACCCGTTTCGTCATCAACATTTACCAAGACGATAGGCACTACAAGCGATCATGCAAGTTACCAAGTCTGGTGACCACTGGTGGCAAGTCTAGACCTTTTCCGACCTTTTCCATTTTCGAACTCTCTATTCAAATAGCGGCTATGGTGTTCTGTTCAACAAACAACCGTTCGGCCTGCAAAGGGTCTCGTCTTCGCTGGATTCGCCAGAATCATTACAACGTGTAAACTAGTGTCTTCGTTACAGCCAGCTGTAATGCATAGCCGGGTCAGTCTGCATGGACAGTGATGTCCTTCTTACCTGAGCCATCGTATCAATGTAGGACTCGTCGAGCACCTCGTTAAGGCGGGGATCATCCAGAAGCTTGAAAACTTGTCGTAGCTCGTGAAGACTCTTCTCGCCGTCAGGAGCTCCCATTTTGCCGCCGAGTGACTGCTGCAGTTGACGCACCTGACTTCGAGTTGACAGTCGCCTAAAATAAAGACATATGAGTAGACGGTACCGACGTGTAGACGAACACATCAATATGACTATCTTCTTCCCACCGCTATATCAGGTTAAGAAAATGGGCTAGACATTTTAATCCATCGTGTGAAGCTCCATTTACTAGGAAAACCAGAATGTTGGCTGCGGTGTTTCACGGTGCCTGGATGCTGCTCAGTTGATACCGTTGACAACGTTCCAGTGTCTAAGCAACTTAAAGCTGCTTTGAAACCGTTTGATTCAGCTGCGGGTTGAGAACCAGATGCATCGAAATCTCCTGTCAACAAGTTTTTGCGCCGTCTTAACGTAAAAACCAATTTGAAAACCACGGGATCTAGATCTATCCTCACAAAGAGGCCGGCATCATAATCAAGCGTACAAACACTCATAGTACACCTAAATCAATGGAAATGAATCATATTCCAGCCTCGTTGCATGAAATAATTTGGACGAATTCTTTCGAGATATGAGTCAAAGAGGAGTCTTCGATTTGATTCACAAATAAAGCAGTATCGGACGTTAGCGATTAATAGGTTCATTAGAGACTTCTAAAGCAGCCATCCCTACCAACTCACTCGAAATGTGCGGATTGAATTGCTAAGGAACAGGCTACAATATGAACCTTTTGATCGTATCTGATCTTGCCCACATGACGTTTAATAAACTCAACATGTTTAAAAGTAATTTTGAGGATAATACTACAGATGCTGCAACTATTTATCCCCTAGGAGCTTCTTTTAGTCATTTCCATATAACTTTAGGCAGCTATGAATTGAATTAAGTAATGATTACTGTATTCCGACATTTTATGTTGATGTTGATGGCAGACAACACCTAAAATCAACTTAAGGTATAAACGGCCCTAAAAAATGCTAAGCTTCGATCTCGAATATCTCAAATCGGTGGAGTGTTAAGCTTAAGTTGAAAAGAGTATATTTTAAGTGTTGCATAGGAAAAATTTGTATTTAAACTTTTGAAAATTAGGGTATGTAACTGGGCTAACTCCAGAACATTTTGAGGAATTCTCGATTTAGCTTGCCCTTCTCCGTCGCGCACCAAAACCTCCAGAAGCCCCTAAGAATTAGTATAAGAGAAATAGTATAAGAAAAGAAGAAAGAAAATAAGAATATATATATCTCTAAAACGTAAATCACGTTTTAGATCCATATTTCATTATTTTGTAGGCATTCGGAGTTCACTGACAAGCTATGCGCTCTCATTCCCCCCGCAATTTTTTACTAATACAAGTATCGTATAGTGTCGCGTTGGCATATTATGACAGCCTAAAGAACAGGATTTCGCTAAAATTCAAACCAAAAATATTTAACTGTTTGACGTCAAATAAACATTTACTCAGTACAATAGATGATGGATCAGAAACATTATATGTTGAAATTGAGTTTTACGTTTGGGTTCCAGTCACATAACTGGTGTGTCTATTAGGTACAGGTAGTCTGATTTTACCTCACTTAATCTAAGCAAAATGGCCTGATTAGAGTCCCTCCTTGGCAAACTGTGCACGTTGCTAATTTCGACTAATCGTCTCCTCAACAAGGACAAAGTACATTGCCGCTGTCAGGCTCTTCAGGACCGGTAGGCAGGACTACATGCGCTTGATGGGACCCCTTGGGGCCAGGCAGTGGCAGCAGATTTTTATAGTGCGTGCACAATGCTCTATAAAGTTGTTTCTATCCCACACATTGTCTGTCGATCATGGATATCTGCTGAGTGGACTTTTTGACATAGGAGTGATAACGGAAAAAGGCGCACAGCCACGGCGACAGCAACAAACACGGAACCTAATCTCTTCCAGCATTACCACATCGGCAAATCGTATGTATCAGTAACGATAGCGAAAGCCGAACACGATAGCCCAATAGATATTAGAGTGTAAGAGATGTCTGGCAATCGAAGCCAGCATACAAACCAGGCTGGGCCTGGGCTTGTCGATTAACTAGGATATTCTTTGAAGCAGACAAGGAAGATACTATCGAGTCGTTCGTTGAAGTTGTCAGACAACCTGAGGCACCGTTTTCACATATTTTCAATTTGATATTATTTATTTGCGTGTACTTGCCGCAAATCCGTATTTCAGATTCAAATAACAATAGACCCATGAGCTATAATTTAGTGCAGGCCTAACAATTGAAAATTATATTTTTGCTCAATAATGTATTATTTACAGCTGATGCTTTCACCCACGATAGCGTTTTAATTACAGTTACAATTGTAGTAAGTGAACGAAGCGTCTAGCTCGGGCAGAACTAACAGATAAGACGTTCGGCAAACGGTCACGCAAGTTTTTGAAAACAAGCATAAATTTTTACTAACTCATACGATCAGAATCGTAATAAGTTGTATTATAAAAGAATTGAATTATTTTCGAACTCGGCTATAAAGTTGACTGGAATCCATTTTGTGTTACGACTACTACTAGCTGTCTAACTATTCTTAATGAGAAAATATTGTAAACATTAAGATGTCTTTTGGTAATTAGAAGATTCTGTACATAAAAGCGAGCGGTTCGTGGAAACAGTCATAAGTGGAACGAAAATTATTTTACAAAACTGCCAAGGATAGATATGCAGTGGACATCGTGCGTTTCAAGTTAGTCGATTCAGCACTGCAGATTTAAGCTGGCTACCGTATGTCCGCTACTAGAGCTGTAATCATGCGCATACACGAATAACAGATACGATCGTTTATAGCATGAACGCATTCTGTAGAATTTTGAAAAACTACGCAACTAACCCTGAAGCCACGGCTCCATCAACGAATAGCCAGTAAGCGCCCGATAACCAAAATGGACTGATGAACTTAAACTTCTCGCGCCGGCTCGGTGATGTAAAGCCAATCGCATGTCTTGTCAGCATTTGGAAGACTAACATATTGTTCTGGTACGTAAATTGCTCAATTCTGAGCGCAGTCATTGTAACCATTGATGGGCAGCATGGCATTGACGACTAGCGGCGGTACGCGAATGTCTAGGGAAAAGCTCGTATTTAAGCAGACGGCACTGTGCTTTCTGCCATACGCCTATTCTAAAAGAAGTATACGTAATGTTTTTGCTTAGTCGTATGACGGTAGGCGTTTGCTGTTTGCATCGGCAAGGATGATCGTTTCTTTCCTGTAGGGGTTCACGGTAATTGCCTATTGCGTTCAACAACGTTTAGTAGTTGGACATGAGATTGTTGTGGGGAACAATACTATCAAAGTTTTGTTCAATGCGTTGGGCAGTTCGTAGAGCCCTAAGAGGCACACGAAACAAATCAACAAGTTAACTCGAAGGACGATTTACTCAGAACAATAACAAGAGATAATAAATCAAAATAACGCCCAAGCCAGCGAAAAAACATTTAGATAGCGAAGATGCAATTCAAACGCGCAAACACTTATCCATGGTACGTATTCGAAAACGGAATTCTCCTTCACTTAAATCTGTGAGGATCTCGTGCACAATGTTGCGCTTCAGTTCAATAGTCACAGTGATATCTTAGTGAAATGCTCGACACTAATTATTATTTACTAAAACGCTATTTTCGAAATATGCTTAACCAAAGATTTATATTGGTGCATGATAGTAGAATGAGGTGTTGCTTACACTACATAGTTGGGGCCCATTACTGAAATATGAAATATATGTTTTTGTAGCTACATGTTGTGGTTGTAAAGCAGCTGTTGGTGTTTTGTTAAAGATGTATTGTCTTATCATCATGGCAGTTGAAAAACGTTAATTTTACGGGAATTGACACTTTTGCACCTCGGGCGATGTGCTCCACACTCGCTGTTGTTTTAGTTCTCCGTAAGTAATAAAAATACAATTATATTAAACGATTATTCATGTACTCGTACGTTTAATCGATTAACTTTAAAAGCTGAAGAAACTTCTCCGTTTGTTGCGGTTAGAACGTCTAGTGCATTAGTGTCTTACTAATCTAGAGCACGGCCGGTGAATATTTCCAGGCCACTTTATCGGCTGGTTCAGCACCCCCACTCAACGTCACATGACAGCGCCATCTTGTCGTCGCGACAAAAGGCCCACGATAACATAATCCGTATGCAGTGGTCAACATCGTCTTCTTTTTAGGCTGTGAAGCCGCAGAACTCCATTGCGTCGTAAACAACCTCCTCTTCTCCATAGGATGACCCGTTTGATGTATTTCCACCCGCCGATAAACGTGAACGTCATAATTGATATTAGATATCCGAAATCTAGCTATATTACTGCTAATCGCCGCGTATGTCCCAACTCTTTCCATAACGCCACGCGCCAGCGAACGCTGAAAAACAACCCTTCTTCTTATCAACTTCCCCTTCACGCTAAACGAAGAGTCGGCCACATATTTGTCTGCCTTCTTTTCTATCTTTTCTCCGATACGATAACAGCAGCAG
Source organism: Tropilaelaps mercedesae (assembly GCA_002081605.1). Taxonomy (NCBI): domain Eukaryota; kingdom Metazoa; phylum Arthropoda; class Arachnida; order Mesostigmata; family Laelapidae; genus Tropilaelaps; species Tropilaelaps mercedesae. The sequence goes on from MNPL01000022.1 coordinate 26,974, forward strand.
CCTTTACTAGGCGTATATCCTACTGCGCCAGGACAATTCGCCCAGAAAGCTATAAGTCGCTTCAAGGCGAGTAAAAGTCAACTGTCTTTGACAGGCCCCGCCGGTGAACATCATCGACTTCGGACAATGCACGGCCATTATTCAAACGATAGACCGAAATATGGTCGCACCTTGCAAGACGCGCAAGGCCGTTCCAGACGGTAACATTATTTCACACAACTAGAACCACTGTTAAACAACGACAAAATAATTATGAATAAAAGAACGAAGATTGCTATAATAGAGAGCATCTTATATAAATGCAAGTAGCAAAAAATGCAAAAATCATTTAGCGATAAAATTTCTTGTTTCTCAAGATCGAACGATATTCGTTGACGGGAATGCAAACTGCTGCAGTCTTCACTTGTGTGGCGTTTCTCAGCTGAATATTAGCGCCACACAAAAATCTTGTGCACCATATAAATTGTAATTCTGTCTACCTAACCATATGGCATATGTAACTATGTCGTAATTATGCACCGTGTAGGACCTTACTCGTTTTTGCAAAAACGACATGGAGGTAAATGAGACCTAGTATATAACAAAACTAATTTTGCACAGCGCCCCGTTAATTTCAGACAAAAATAGGGTTTAAATTAAATTTAATCGAATTTGGCCACTATTTAAAGTATAGCTGCCATAGACCTTCACCGATTCATTTAACAATATACATCGGATAGCCGATGGTTTATAATGTCTCGGCCCAAGGAGCCGATGAGTTTAACCAAGCCAACTTTTGTACTGTTGTCGGGTTAGCCGTGGACACAGTGACGAAATGGCCATGTCGCTGCGCTAAAAGAATGACTAGAAATAGTCTAAAAGTAGATACGACCTTCGTCGGCGTCGACCGCCAGATGTTTGATTTTCTTGACTTTCGTTCACTCTCCTGTTTACAGCAAGTTACAGGCGGTCTATGAATGTCGACGTCAGTAACACTTCGTAGACTCATAGAATATAGTGGTGCAATACTCAAAGTAGATTTTTAATGCACCCAACGCAAGTAAATAAAATTTCGAGACACTTCTTGAGCTGCTTGACCTGCCTAAATTATGACCTGCCTGCTATCAAGATTATTGTCTCAATTAGTAGATATTACAGTGCATTAATGATTATAAATGCTGATACGACAATATACACTGAACAAAAAAAACGTAAAAAGGTGTTAGATTAATCATATAAGACATTTATATTGTAGTACTTGAATAAACAAATTCACAAAAATACATAGATCGTAACCTAATGACAAATTGTAGTCTTCTTGTTTTAAAACTATTTCCAAGCTATTCGATTATCATTCAGTTATGACTGATCACTTATTTAGTTATGACTGATCACTTATTTAGTTATGACTTACCACTTATTTAGTTATGGCTTACCACTTATTTGGTTATGACTTTAGTAATAACAGCTTGACGACAGTGTCTAAAATTTGTTTTTGAGGGTTCGCTCGTTGTGTCTAATGGCATTCCGACAATAGTTAACATTTACAAGGGCTGGTAAGTAAAAAAAAACCTATAGAGAAAACTGCTTTATATAATTTTTCAACTTCCACTCTGAATTGTAGAGTTGACTATCTACTAAAAATATCTACTTAGTAAATCTGAACAAATTTGAGAAACCCATGAGATCCAGTTTAATGACGGCTGACCATAAAGTTTTCACCTGCGATTTTCGGAATGTAAAGTAAATACTGTCTTAACTACCATTTGATAAGCAGCTGATCGCGTCTTTATCGCCTTCGCCTGTCTGTACACATCCACTCCAATTACAATAATGCAATAATAGTGATTCTTAATATTAATATTATCATTATAGCGTAGATTAGACAAGTACGCGATGCTTAGCCACCGAGCCATCAGTTCAATCAAAACAGCCTACGACAGTCTGTTGAGTGGATCTCAAATGTCTCTAGCGGACTCAATCCGCTAGACGTCAATACCCATAGATAGAAAGATACGCACGTGTAGAGATATCACCCGTGAAACCTCTTAAACGCACATTAGAGAGTAAATCGAGAGAGACCTTATAAGCGGTCCAATACCACACAGCAATAATAAAATTGCAGCAATGGCAGGTAGTTTTCATTGGCATTGGTCTATTCCGCGTTTCGAAGCTTCATGACTATCAATAGACGCTGACAGACCCGGCCGTAAACTGTTGCCAACCGCTGAACTTTTGAGATGAGTTTTTTCGTTTTATGGTGCTTTGCGGGCAGGAAAGACATGCGTGACTGAATGACGAACCAGTGAATCTCCACGACGCAAATGGGACCAATTATCGTATATATTTACGGCCACCAACCAGAAGTAGCGCTCTTAAATAGGCAGTCATCCTGGGGCAGGTACTCAACAAACTGTAAATTTACACTTCTGACTGCCACGGATTCATTGTCGTAAACGGGTAATCAGTTTAGAGGACATAACAATGACCGCTAAAAGAGCACATTTTGTCTAGGCATCGAATTACGCCAACCGGCATAGCTTTTTGGAGTGGAAGTACGTGAAAAAATTGAATGTACTATTAAGACAGTGTCCATAGGATATCTATTGCAGCTCAGTAATACCAAACTAATTACCGAAGCACTATTGAGTACAGTCAATGGTCGGGGTCCGCAGTTTTAGTTAGTGAGGGACACACCCACACTAACTTGCGACATACTTTCAGTCATAATGTCCGTTATCCACGATAGACTTCGCCGGAAACCTCCGAAGCAGAGGCGGCAAACAAGGACAAACAGGAGGACCGCAACATCCACTGACCAGTACCGGACAAAGCGTGACCTGGTAAAACGTTTTCTACTAGGTCTAACAAATTTCAAGATGGTCTATAGTTTACATGAGTTTAAAGACCGCAGTTAAAATTTCTCAGATATTAACGCGTTAAACCGCAAAATTTAGCACAGAAATACAATCAGCATTATATCGCGTCAAATAGTAAATCTGCCGCAATGCTCTGTTAACCGTTGTCACTTTTTTAATCAACTAAAAACGTTGGTGGGAGGGTGTGCTGCAAAAAGAACTGTGTTTTCAGAATTGCGAAGCGGTGGATGACGCTATGTAAATACTGGTGGATGGCCGTGGATGTCATTGTCATTGTACGTGGGTAAATACACATACTGACACACAGGCATGACCACATGAGCGGATCTCCTAAACGAACAGATAAAACGTCAACAAGAGATAAAAAAAAGGTCTGAACAAAACGCAATGAACATGACGACCGCATCAGACGGTCGGTCATTTAACGGCGGGATGTAACGGAAGCAGAACATGCTGCAAAAGATATGAAGGGTATACGTCTCCATAAGGTTGTCACGACGACACAGCCGTAAACATTAACACCTGTAGAAAAATGAAAAGTGGAAGGGGCCTAATTACTGAGAAACGTCAAAATGTGTGATGCACAGATGAATTGATTTCCAGACAGCGCTAAAACCACTGCAGGCCATTCAGTGCCATTAGAAATAATATTATTTCTTTGGAGCTCTTGGAGAAAGATAGTGCCGGAGTGCTATGTGAGTTCTTCGTAATATTTTCCTAATTAAGAAAGTGAGAATGAGAGAGGGAAAATGAGGTTGACGAAGAAGAGCAAGCGAACATTATACTAACTTAATAAAACACCCAATGTTCGTAAGCGTGTGATACTGGACTCGAGAATATTTTATATCTTGCATCGTTTTCCATGTGCGTCTAACCTACTCGTGGAACAATACAAGCCTACTCGTAGGCTACACTGGCAAAACAAATTTCGCTAAGTTGACCGCATTTACTCCAGCTCATTTTTTTTTGACATGGATGGTTTGGGAAAGGCATAACGCCCGTGCGTCACTGGCGAGTTGATTTACATTTCCTATTTTTAGACAGCTTCGCATTATCGAGAATATTTCTATTCGGCATAAGCAACTCAATTCGGGCTTACGCAAGGAATTAGTTTCTCAGAAATTCGACCTCATTCCGAGTGAGGTTACTTCGGGGTCAAAAGGTATACCACCGTTTGCCACGATCTGACGCTGCCACATCCATCTAATGGATATTTAGCCGAGTAATTTCAACAAAAGTGCACCATCAACAGTAGGGACAAAACTAGCTCTCTCTCTCTCTCTCTGGAATCTGGCAAAATTGAATTTCGATCCCATGAATTGGCTACTCATAGTCTGCGGCTTTGTGACTTTCAACTTGGTCAAATAAGCAGATGAATTATTAGTGCGTGGCCTTCTTAACGTCTGCGACGGATCAAACCAAAAGTTGGTATAAAATACAGTGTACACACAACAATTGTAAATATAATTATACTAATTTTCTACGAAATAAATTTGAAATTATATAATTTATGTTTTGAAATAAAGATCTTTCACCAGACTGCGCGATATGCAAGTTATTCAACTCCACGAACTGCTGCAACTGAGAAAAACCGCCCGCTGGGAATTTTTGCTTTTATATGACATGAACATGTCAAGCATGTATATATACGGATTTGCGCTTAATCTTGATAGCCGCATATGATAACCCTTCTCGAAGTTAATAGCCGTATCGCCTACCTGTGAAGTCGATGTAGAAGAGGGACATCTTTGCGGTACACGAACACGATATCCATTACTTCAACGACTGAACCGCCTCGCTGTTGGCAGTTTTCCGAGGCCAATCTGAAAAAATGAAGTAAAATATTGTTATTGTTTTACTCATTTCAACGGTAGTAGACATACAGCAACAATAGCCCATAAAAACTGCTAAATGTGCTAAGTCGCAATAACTAGGGTATGTACAAAAGGCGTGTAAGGCGATAAGACCGCTCCCCATACACTCGCTCAAGGGTAAGACGCTGGCCAAGTTGATTCGTGCTTTACGGAATAATTGAGTTGTTCAAAAGGAATGACGGAAACTAGTTGGTGTACAGTGATAGTAGCTATAAATGTTACTTAGTTATAAATACTTAGTTATAAATGTTACTACGAAATTCATGCCTATAAGAAAGCGAAGGCCCATATTATTCCTCACTTTACGGTAGGCTTCGCAAATTAAGCCTATTAGGCTATGCTGTGATGAATTTAACGCCTGAAAATTGAAAAGTGGCGAATTCCACAATTTAATGAGACTGACTCTTTCACAATGGCGCATAACGCCTATTTGGCGTACATTTCGTCGACGTTGTGAAGGTGTACGTCATTTTAATACGGATTTGCATTCACTGCATTTTGTCCTGCTCCTCATGGGGAGCCCTAATTCAATACTCAGAGATCTCCGCTCAGAGATCAGCAAACAGAGAGGATGGCATCACGTCTCATTAGGAAAGTTGGCGCCATTAGGGATGATGTGTCCCCAGCGACGGTAAACTCGTTGTTTCTTTTTATAATAATAAAAGCCTTGAGCAAATATGTCCTTATAAGTACTTTGGTAAGTTTGTTTGTAGTAACTTGCACTGGATCCTCACAACATCATCCACAAAGACCACTAGATGCTCACCTTCAAGGAAAGGCCAAGTAAAACAAACATTTTATAAAAACAGTATACACCTTAAGTTAAAAAAAGCACTAGCTTTCACTTAATCTCTAAATCTTTGATATATAAGACGGTTTAGAAACTTAGCTTGTCTTATAGGAAGCGACATAAAGGCAAGCTTTTTCTACGAATGCCCCAGGCCAGTGGTAAAAGTTGCTCTTAAAAATGCGCGCCGCTGACACTTGATGATCAATGGGGAAACTAATGTCCGATTGCCTGCCATAATACACTGCATGAATGGGTTAAACACGTAGGATACAGCATAAAAATATTACGAATTTCAACTGCATGGAAACTTCTGCTAACCCATGCTATAGGAAGCATACTAGCGTTAAGTTGCCTTCCTAGAGCAGACAGTACGCGAGTTATATTGCCTGTAGTCAGACTCGGTAATCAAACAAGCTATGTTCTGCAGAGTCGGAAAAAGCTATAAACGCCTAAAGTAATCAAAAAAGATACGCAAGCACTGCGTCATAGTAATGGCTTGGCAGGTGTTAGTGTGTTGCTGACCGATTCAGCTCTTTCGGTCATCTGAAGCTGGTATGTATTCTTACCAAGTGCCAACAACGTCGTAAGAAGCTATTCTTTTTTCGAGCAGCTTAGTGCGGCTCCCCTGAACATCTCTCTGGCGGTACCGTACTTCTGTAGTGAGGATGTAGCAGAATAAAATAATCTAATTAAACATGCACTCGGGCGGAACAATTTATCTTAGACTGTGATGTCCAAGATTTAACTCGCGGCTTTTTTTCATTTCCACTACGACTCTATATTATACTCAATGGAAATGCGCTAATGGTAATGTGAGAAACGATAGTTTCTACAAATGGCTACAATGAATAACACTACCTTTATTCTTGTTTTCGGTTCAATGTGATAAGTTCTCAACGAAAACATGTTTGTAAAAATGACACAAGAACATGTATAACGAGGAGCAAATGTTGTAAAGGCACACCACAACAACACTGTCTGGGCTGGAGAAAACCCAGTTTTAACCTTCCTTGTCGAAACTGCTTTAATGTTAGTAAAAGGTCGGACCTAACTTTGTTAATAAAATTGCACGTATAAATGCCATTTCATTTTGCATCCGTCCTGCGGTATATTCGAACCTATCTCATCAAAGTTAATCCAGTTGAGAATCGATCCCGGTTGAAGGTAACCTTCGTGAAATTCATTCAATTAGTGCCACCTGTTGAATTTAAAACTTTAGCGTACATTTTATGGATGTTTTTTCTGTCAAGTTCTAATTTTACAAAATTCCTTTCTCTAGTTATAGGAGGAAAACTCACGTGTGACCGTGCTAACCTTTCTACGTGTTTCCTAAGCGTTGTAAATCAACTAGGAAAGCCGCAGCATCAAAGCTATAACGACAAACAAATCACCCCTGCAATCTCTATAATTGGCAAGGCCCACGATCATCGCAATGACATAAGTACCTGTAGGCGAGGTGCATCTGGTCGTGCAAAACTTTCTCAACGACGTCAGCTGTGTTATCCTGCGGGTTTCGTACATCTCCGAACGCAAACATCACACTTTTGATGACCGACACCAGACTCCGTTCGGAGTTCACCTGCGTTAGCGAGAGCAGCGAAATGTATAATGCATCGCGTGCAACATAAACCATACACATGTTTTCCTATCAAAAAGGAAATATGTGGGTAAATACGTATGATGAATCAAACGCAATACTATTTCGATCTAAAAGCGACTAAAAAGTACACAGTTTCAGTACAGTGCAGTTTCCCGTTTTCGCCATTTTTCATGTTTGAAAACAGCCGAGCTATTGTTGGTCGAGAGCGTTACGTGTGTCCAACATTAATCTAACGAAAAACATTCTAGTGCTATGCTGGGCTCGCACTGCAACGCCAATAAATCAAATCACAGACCGATCACATATGACAGATGCACATATGCAAAATGCTACTTAAATAATAGACTAATATGATGAGAGTATGCGCGAGCTATCGTACTTGAGGCGTCGCCGGATTCGACGTACAGGACTCGCGTCGCACCCTCACCGATGGAGGTGTCTTGACACGTATCGGCAAATCCTTCGGCATCTCTCACGATATATATCCACCCTTCCTTCGGACGTGTAGTTCTTGTACAGGCTTGAGTTGCCTGTATGAAAATTCAGCGGATAGCTTGGCAAACTGTGTAGTGCAGGTTGATCGTGTACCAATTCTGCAAACAACCATGCAAACGAAGAGGTAGAGTAAGTACACCCATTCTTCAATCGATTCCGTCTAGTTTTGTTATTTTCCGACTTTCTACGTGGAGTCAGTTGAACAGAAATACGGTGATTTCAATTATACTTGAATTTCAGTTGGAAAATATACATCAAGCTTCATTGGCGAATATATTCCTTAGGCTCGTTTAGTGGTCGAATTCAATGCCCAGGGAAACCAGGCATATTCTCTAACTTAAGGTATGCTCAGGAATATAGAAATAATTTAGTGTTAAAAAATACAGTATATGCAAGTTACAATGCTACGTCGCTGTGTGCGGTCATATTCTTCGCCATTTCGAACGGACTTCGAATATCTTTGTAGGCACAATTTTACTGAATCCTTACTTTTTAACTGAATTCTTTTTTTGACTGAATTCCTTTCTTGCCGAAGGAAACTAAGTTTTCTCAGCAAGTTGACAATAAAAAATATACTGCTTCAAACTGAATGTGCGCTATGTCTTCATTATAAGATACATTTTTGAAGAAAAAGCTAAACGTTTCTATAAGCAGAGGAATACGTTCAAAAACGGTACACTTCGGTCTGAAGCAATCGACGACTCAAACACCGAAGACTCAAATATACTGTGCGTCTATATAGGTTGTGTCCTGTCATACCATTTCATTTCTAAACAGAACATCTCTATAAAATGGTATTCCAGTCACAAAAGTAAAGCGTTGCTAATAAAGTTGAGTTTTCGATACTTGTTCAGCTAAATGTTCGACTAAAATAAACAATTTACAAAAAACAATAACGGTAACTTTTTTACTTAATGTGCTCTGTGCGTAAATGCATGCAACCTAATTAAGAAGCGGTCTTATTAAATCCGAAAGTGGGAATACCGCTCGAACCGAGATCAAAGGACTCTAGCAATATTTTTTGCTTAAAAAAAATACTTTTAGATCGTCGATGTATTACCCCGAAAATAGATCATTATAATTATTGATCTTCTGGTAACAAAAATGATTATTTCACAATTTTATTGCATCCCTATTGACCAAGAGGTCAGGCACCCCGAGTGACATGACCAAGTGGTTACTCTCTGCTTCGTCGGCGTTGCTATCAAATGTGACCGTCGCAATCGACGCAGGCCAAGGCTGAATAAATGACAGTCGGTGTTTCAGCGAGCCGGCGTCACCCATTCAATATCTTTTATTCAGTTGTTGAGCCATACTTGAATCAATGTTAACTGCCGCGGCTGACATCACGGCGACAACAAAATATAAAGGGTCAATTAGCCATTCAACTGGCCGGCGGCTGACGCTCAGCCAAGCTCGGCTCGACTTATTGCGCCCTACCGGTCGGCCAACCGTAAAATCGATTTCGACTTGCGATTCCGTAGCGTAACAAGCAGACAAGCGAAAAGCTTAAAGGCAGTCAGTCACAACCGGACGTAGAATACGTCTGTGTCTCTGGGGTCCAAGGTAAATAACAACGGTCAAAGAACATTATGAGTATTGTAATAACACGACTGTTCAAATAACACGACGGCGGCGGCAATAACAAAAACTGAGTGTGAACTCAGGTATCTGAGCAAAAACACGTGTGAAATTTAGATAATTTCGTATCTGTGGTATTGACGAAGCGGGTCTCTTATAGCGTGCGCTCAATAATCATCTGCTTGGTTACGGCATTGTCACACCAATCTGGCCTGAGTAACTCTCGATACATACAGCAAATGAGAATCTATGTTCGACAATTTTTGTTAAATTTTGGACAAGGTGGACTCAACAAAGCTTATTTTCCGTTTCGCGGAAGAGACGAGAAGTAATCTGTGTACAACAACAAATCTAGCTCAAATGTATATCAATTAATACATATTATTTACATCTTATTTACATTGCATGGGTGTATCGCATATCAGAAGAAAATACATTGTACGACGCTCGAATAATTCCATGAAATGCGCGACTCTTTCAACCCTGTTTTTACTGACGTTCCTGTGCTGTCTACATTCATGGAACACTTCCTTACCGAGTAGATCCCTATTCCATTCTGATAGCCTGACAAATAACTAATCAGCGCCTCTACAACCTTGCACACTTGAAGGATGGCAGGGTATTATAGAAAAGGCGGCACGGTCTTTGTAGGTTCAGCCATGTCATAGCACCGCATAAAGATAACTCATAAAAAAAAATGCCTTATCGAGACACGGCACGGTCGGCGCAGCGTAGTAACGTACTATGCGCCCGATATTCTTGACACAGTTAAACGGGGAGGCTTTGCGTGACGTTTCAATCGTCCTGAGCTTCGCTAAGTGGGTGTCGGCTCGTTCGGTCTCAGGAGTTGAAAAATACACGTCACGAGCACGTATGAAATACACGAAAAACTAAAATTATTATACTTCCCCCATAAAGGACTTCTTCTGAGGACATGAACCAGCCATAACTGTCAACGACAAACCTCGCTAGGAGGGCGTTCGACTAACGCAAACGATGTGAACGCATATCTGATCGCGCTTGTACGTATATAGGTCAAACGTATATAGCTATAAAATTATATGGCCAAAGGCGAGTATTTACTCCTCTCACAAAAAACGGCACACTTAAAAGAACTGACCACAGCTTAAAAACATTCAATGTGAAAAACTAAACAGAAAAGCTCAAATATCTACAATGGTAATAAACAAGAAAACTGACTTAACTAGTTTACGACACATTCCCTGACACACTCACCATGACGATAAATTAACTATTCAGCTAACTAATCATTGCTATCCTGACAATAACGCGTCAATAATTAATACATGAGCAGTCAGCGTGGTGTGCCACATCAGATGTGGTATGTGGAATCGCAATAAGCGGCCAACCCGTTCGATTTCAGCCTTATCTTCATTTTTATATATGCATTCATTAAATATATGCGAGAATTCGTCAACGAATTAGGCATAAGCATACTATTTTCCCCAGAAATCAGCATGTCTACGACCATCTTACCAGGCGACTGTGTTGCTCCGACGTTTGCCTCCGTCAGCAAGACGCAGGCCCTCACGTGGTTCCCTCGGAACAGCTTCATTTATTGGTGTCATACAAACACTACTAGGGCGCCATGATGTTCACCGGAGCTTCAGTAACAGCACCAGCAGAACCAACGGCAGCAGTAAGACGAAACATCGCAGCAAAGAGCAGCAGAAGAGGCAAACACCGCCGCCCAAACGAGCGTGCCCTGCCAGCAGAAGCTGCTGTGGTTGTTATCGGGGAAGACGCCCGCGTCGTTTTCCTGCAAGCGCCAACTCGTTTTTGCAACGTCCCGCGCTACACTCCCCCCTTGTGTAAACGCGATTTTTCGTTGCGTTTTTGAAAACTTCTGGAGAGTGAAAATGCGTCAAGAAGTAAGAAGAACGAAACGCAATCATATGTCAAACTTTTTTGACCGATCTACACCGAAAGTCGTTCGGAATGGACCAAGACCTTGTCTGCTCGTATCTAAGAGTGCGTTAGGCCTGACTGCGCATCTATCGTATCTATGGGGCGGGACAAAGATGGTCAAACTCATAAAATAGCCCGACATTAACACCAGACGTTTGTATGAGTCTTTCTTACGACTGGGGTATTCAGGCCTAGAAAGTCGAGAATCTATACTTCGTTCTATATAAACCGCGAAAAACTACGAAATGCCGCTGTTCCAACGCTTGCATCAGATTTGCAACTATATTTTAAGAGTATAATAACAGCGTTATCGATATTTGATGAATCTATTTTTTACAAACAGTTCCTTGCGCTTCAATATGCAAATATTTTGGCAATTTAAGTAATATTTCTATCGCTGCCATGAGCTTCCAGAACACTGAATTTTTCAAAACACAGGAACCCTTGAGCAAGAAAAACAGCGAGAAATTATAAATCGTACCCATTAATTTAAGAAGCATATCACTTAATCACTCATTGATAGAGGCCATAGAAACTCTGGTTTGCTTGTTAGCGCAACGGTTACGCCTGTAGACATCTACTCGTTGCCAGAAGGAAATAGTTTTTGAGGTTATTCTGCTCCCTTCTGAGCAACGGATCTTCATTTCCAATGCCGCAGGGCACATGCGAGTCGAAGCGGGATTTACATTTATAGATTTGTCTACACAGATGGTTACCTATTAGATAAACTTTTACCCTAAAACTCTCCGGTTTTTTCAAGAACTCAATTTGTAAAGAAGAGGCCATTGGACTAAGTCGCCATTGAGAACCCACTATGTTTTGTAGGATGAGGTAAGCTAAATAAACCGCCGTTCGTTTCCTGCACACTGAAAACGAGGCGGGTGAAACGCAGTGACTTCAGCCAACGAGATTGATGATAACACCTTCTCGATCAAATTGTACAAGTTTCTACCACAGCAACACCAAAACGGGTTAAGTCACCGAGTGACAAAGGATTCGAGAACCGCCGGCGAGTTGCCAACGTGTGCCCTGTATGCCAAGTAAACAAACCCAAGCGGAACGGTGTACATTTTATTGGTGCTGACACGATTCGACACGGAGAGATAAACAATGAGAGGGCTATTTGAACTGCCACCGCGACAGCCGTGAATGTTGCCATGCAGCTCGGCAGCTACTAAAACAGATGATAGACTGAACGCGGTATCAAGTAATATCGTATACAGCAACACAAACGAAGAAATGTAATTGTTGGTCCAAGGTAGCCAGACATCTATGCAAAAGCCCCAAAGCAGTAGATTATAGCTGCCCATTGGAAAAAATTACGTTTGTTGGGTATATTTTTAACTTTAATTTTAAATTCATCGTCATTTGGGTACATAATGGAATTTACTTGGCATCTTTACGGTAAATCGCTCCTTATAGTTTATTAATTAGGTTAAAAATTAAGCGTTGTTTAAGATGAGGACAAAGCGACAGATGAACAGTCGGTGCTCAGGTTATTTGTGGCTCTGAGGAATCTAAATGAAATCAAATGGTGTCATCGCTGTCAGATGGCTCGAAAATAGATCTATCAGTTGTATCTATAAGCCATATACGTGTATGTCCCAAAGTCGATATCTCGTGACATCTTGAGGTGTTATTGAAACGATGTAATTGTGATGGCCTACGCCGATTCACTATGACACTGAGTAACAAAGACATTCGGTAATATGCTGTTTGTATAAGGAATGAGATGCCGAGATGTACAACCACCCATGTTAGGGAGTAAGGACAACCACTTGTTACAATATATGAGAAACGATCAAACGTCGTTTTTTCAGCAAGTAATCGATCGATGGCTTTAATGCAAGCATGGACCCACGGCCACAAAGTGCAAGCTGGCACTACAAATTTGAAGCGCTAAACCACAGCAAGATGAATTACTTGCATAGTAAGGATTATGATTAAGGCGAATTATACTCAAAAAAATTGCATGTGGTAATTTCAAGTCTATTTTGAAAAAATAGTATGATCAACAAAAAAACGGGCGTCTATTGGTTTTCTTTAGCACATAACGATTCAAAGTAATAACGGTAGAGGCATTTAGTTCCTGTAACCGATCTAGTTCTTTTATGCGAAATATTAGTCGCACTACTACAATTTCATTCTACGAATTTTACTCCTTCTCAAAGGCCGTTTTACGGTAAATACGCACAGGTACTTGCGAGACAGTCACCACTTCTTTGAGACACCCGACCAAGGCGCTTTCGCTACCAACCAATCAGAGTGAACCGAACTGTATATAGATATATATTACACAACGTTTTTTGACATAGGGATTATAGCAAAATTGATGTGTATGCATAACGACAGATCTATGTAAGGGCCTCTTTAGCGAATAGATGCATTCTAGAGTGCTGATCTAGCCTATGGAGGCGTGAATGCATCGCTACACGATGTCTCACGCAGGAGCAATACAATCTAAACCTTACAAAACAACATCGTGTAGCAGGAATATTACAGCAGAGACTGTCTTAGCCATGAAGCTATCAGATAGCAAATATACACGTCTATTTTTTAGCTAACCATCTTTACATCCAATTCCTTACTAACCCACTGACATTAGCGAACGTCAGATTAACAGTGGCGTGCGTTTCGGTACGCTCGTAGACGGTCTCGACGGCAATAACACAGCTCTGTCTAAGTGATGTGCCGCGCTGCTATGCGGCCTATGCATATCTCACTGCCGCAGTCTGAAACAACGCTCGGATCGCACGGAAGACGAGCACGCAGTCGCCCCAGGTCTCTTAGCACGTCACTTGAGAGACGCGCGAAGCACTAAAACCACAAAAAGTGAAATAGCGAAGCTTATTCGTCGTAGCCGACGGCGACTTGGATAACTCCTTAAATCGACGGCGACAGCACTCAGTCGACTAACGGAGCACTTGATATTGATGTAGAAGGTGCTAGTTGAAAAATGGATCTACTGAAGAAAAATTTGGGTCGCATTTAGGATATTACAAGAAGATTTTGACGACATCGAGACCCACATGAGACCAACGACTGCCAAAATTGCGCTGACAACAAAACTTTCTGCCCTGGCGCTCCGGAAGATAAATTCAGCTTCTTATAACGAACACATTGTACGCAATCTGTTCGCTGAATCTGCGGTCACATAACAGATTATCACGATGATTTGTTCAAGAGGCTCGATGACCAATAATGACAATAATTATTGCTCATTGATTTTAAACCTAAAACCTGTATATCAGTATTACCCCTTGCATACCGGCGGTAAAACGCACACCGAGTTGACTGTTCACTTTGCAGGGCCACGTACAGATCTCCTTGTTTTCATAAAACTGCTTGATATATTGATAAATTGATCATTTAATTTAGGCACAATGATGGGACGAAAGTGCTCAGACTTTGCGTGGATTTGTGTGGGATTATTTTATGTATTGTCAGTTCATGCGAAATTCGAACTACCCCTGATATGTAATACAATATCTTTAAGCGGTCTTTGCTTGAAGAGGCACACCGCTTGTTCAGCGCAAAATGGCTATGTATTTCGCATGTATCATATCTACTCGTTGTTATGGAATATTTGTTCGTAGGGCATGGGTTGTTTCGAAAAAAAGGATACAAATGCTCTATAAAACATTTGGAAGAAATCTGATTAACGCCGACATCGTTAGTTTAATGGTTACATGGCTTAATCGAACTTTTAGAAACAGCTTAGGAGTAGAGGGAATTTTCACCCCGCCAGAGAAAATTAAACACGTTTGGCCTACATACATACAATCAACGGTATATCTTATCAATTTTGACGAATGGCGAACACCTGTAGGAGTAGATATCGTCACCGGTAGAATTTACCTAAAGCTTATATTCCAAACGTAGTCTAAATTTCGCTTTTCTACAAGAGAGCTACATCTTAAAAAAAACAGAGAAAAAATGAGCTAATTTCAATTACAGTAAGCTACACTACGTGTGTCGATGTATGCTTTCCTAACCACTTCGAAACATTTCACGTCTACATTGGTCTCCAGCTACTGAACACCATCTCCGGCTACTTGCTTTCGTTCGCACTGTTTGCATACGTCGACATCTAATGTAGCATCTACGCTAGACAGAAGACAAGGCAGCGCATTTGAGCCCAGAGCTTCACCCGTACTCAAATCGCTTAAGTTCCAAGACCGATCAGCCGTATCTGTGCAGTAGCGGATTAGCGTTAGCACACTCGTCCCTAACCGCTATTCAAAACGCTCAGTGTGACCTTGATGGTCTTCGTGCGTCCGGCACAAAGTGACAAGTACACAAAGGCATGAACCGTACATGACAATAGCGAAGAGGGTATACGATTAAAATGTGTTTGATATTTCGTTCGCCACTTCCCTCGCCCACCAACGTGCTGCGGTACCGCTGACCGCTTGACGCCAGGTAAACTCTCAGAAAGTGCGTTCTACCCTTCGGAGCTGGTGGTGCCGGCCTCCCAGTTGGTCTCTCGTAGTCGACCCGGCTGAAACCGATCAGTCAGGCCGATGCCTGGAGACCGGCAGCAGTTCTTAACAGTGAGCCTGACTACAAGAAAACGGAATCTGTACTCTCAATGTGGTATTTATCTAGAAAAGTTGCGATTACCCTCTCATCCAGGAGCAGAAATTATGTCCGTCTGTCGCGGGGCCGTGCAACCCACTCTGCTCGAAGCGTACATACAGAGAGACTCACAATATCCGCCCCTCCAGCCTCGAAGCAGTGCCCGGCCAGCTGGCAGATACAACGAACATTCCTTCGTTGGCAACAGCGCCCGCCACTTTCGTACATCGCCTCTGAACAAAATCAGCGAAGACGAACGCCGCCCTAGCGTACTGTCTTTGACTCAGTGGCGAGGGCGAACAACGGAACCCTGCGCGAGCGAACAAAAAAGGCGCGATTTTAAAGAAAATCACCTAGGCCATTTTGTGTTCGTCGCTTGAGTGGTATAGGCAGTCATCTGGTGCGTACGCGGAACGCCTCGTTTTTCCATTGATCGGGTTGACGGCAGAAGTACTTGCGCCATTTGATCAACAGGTTTCCACCCTCCTCTCGCCTGTCGCTGATGACTAAGACTTCATCAGAACGAAATAACTGTTTGACAAGGTCTGGACATACTAATGTAGCAACACAGCGCAGGTGACGATAGGACCAACATTTCTTCGCCTGCTCTTTGACAACGGCGACCGCCGTAATTGTCTCGGACGGGGCACGCTACACAACAATGTTGTATAGTTTAATCACTGCGTTGATGGTGACAGTTTAGCAAAGCAAAGTCAATATAGACGTATTGCGTACGCACTTCGTATACGGTTAAATTCTTACGCTTATAGCGAGCGCATTTTCCTAGCATTTATATAGCATATGACGAATCTTTACAATCATTGCCTTTCGTCTTCTACGGAACTATTCTACCCTAAATCGGTTCTTTCTACTTTACTCTGAATGTTTCGTATTGTCGCTGCTGCGCCAATTGTCGTACGACTCCCGTCCGGACAACGTCAGCTGCCGTAACCACTACCCTAGAAATGATGTCCATCTATCTCCAAGCGGGAACCAACTTCTCGAATTTTCAGTATTACACGCGCTTGTGACGAACTTATACTCACTGTGTCAAACCAGCTGGTATTTTGCGTTTTCTATCGTTGCTCAAGGACGATGGAGTCATTTTTCTTGTTCTTGCTACGGATTCGATGACCGCGCACTTAATTCAACGATCGCTCGCAGCACCTTCGCAGGCTAATCCAGCGGTGTATTGCTATCAGTAATACTGGTGATCATGTGAAATATAGGATCTCGCCGTTAGCACGCCTTTTTTTTGATGGCATTTGCCTTCTGATTTAGGCTCGCCAGCCGAAGACAGCGAAAAGGCTCTTAACAAAATTGGCACGTGCCATCTAAACAAGTCTCTACCCCGATTTAAATAAGGTCAAAAACATTAGAGAGGGGTAGCCTAATCGTCAATTATCCTGTGCTCGCTGAATGGAATTGTAGCAACTGGTCAATCTTTCCTGCTTCGGTAAACAGCTGACTACGGGACGTGTACTTCATCTGTAACTCGAGCATAGCGACATTTCGCCAAAAAATTATATATGTATATATATTGGAAACTGTAGCTCAAATTTGGCCAATACACCACAAGCACTAGTGGCAAGTGCCAGCCTTGGCGTAGGCAAGAAAAAATTTAATATATAATTAAAATAGAACCATGTAAAAAATGGCGAGCTAGCTTCGCGAGTCACAATACTAATTTCCTCCTCTGACAGTTTTCTTAAACATTGGTTTCTCTATTGTCTAAAAAAACAGCATGGGTGGCTTTTTAAAGCGAACGAACCATCATAAAATTACAGATTAAACCGTTATCGTATGCATAATTTTTCCGATTTTTTTTAATTGAACAAATATTTTATAAGACTCCTCCGGAACAGCACGAACTCCAAGTGTCCTGCAAACAGTTTAGCCCTCATGGTCTGTCAAAATCGGCGCGAGATTCAGTTGGAAAACAACCATTCATTCGGGTGTTGCTCCCGTCCAAAGACGTCAGGTCTAATTACTAACGCTACCACAGTGTTGATACGAGCCAAGCAGTGCATGCGTCACATTCGAAACCGCGGAAGTAGGCGAAAAGTTGTTGTATTTCTGTGGGTAGCTTTTGTCTACCAGATGGTGAGCATTTTTCAAGCCCATACATTAGAAACGGACGCGTTCTTGTTCATCTCGAACAACGCGGTTTAATAGGCGTACGCCTACCAGCCACTGAGCACTCAAACAGGCTCTCAAGGAAGTAGGATAATATTAATTTAAATTTGGAAAACAAATTGAAGCCAATGTTGCTGCCGCTGGACAATCTGATCGAATCGCACATAATTAAAATAAAGGTCTACACAATGTTCCTATGAGACAACCCAACCGATAACGAATCGGCAAGGTTGAACATTGAAAAATTGAAATCAGCTTTTCTTTGAGTAGTATGAAAAATGTATATATACGCTCTCAGTTCGCCGCACAAGTGGCCTAACCACAAGCTATACGTGCTTTCTCATAGTGTCACAATGAATGTATCGAATATATAATGCTGTTCGGATAAATGTAATTGTATTGGGAAACTATTCCTGACCCCGCACACTGCAGCTGTTCTATATCAGCCCTTCTATTAAAAATACCTGTTACGCTATGAATTTTCCTAGTGACAAACAGCAGATAGCAGAAACGACTTAATTTGGGAAGAGCATTATCAATCGACGGGACACTCTTACGGCAAAATAAATGAGAATACACCTAAGAATAGAGCACACCAAGCGTTTCCCCGATCCATTTGTAGTTTCAATGGCGAACCAGTAGCCGTTTCCGGACCTGCCGAACCTGTTCGCTATCAACGGTTAACTGTTCACGGCAACGTGTCTGCGTGGCACGAAAATTGCTGCTGCGTTCTTTGCTTTTTAAACAGAAACGCCTGAAGGCGCGTATGGAGCGACTACCAGTGCGATCAGATAGGGGCCACACTTAGTCGTTTTCACATCCGTCAGTAATGTCTGTCATTTTCGGCTGTGTCTTCGGTGAGTAGTGTGCAGAGAAGGTGCGGATATGGAGGGAATAGCCCGAATTTCACGATCTAGAGGGGCAAGGAAAGGAAGGCTCTGGTCAGATAGCACTGCTGTAAATTTGTAGAGCCATAGACGATCTCATAGGCTGTCAAAGTCATGAATGAAGCCGCCAAACTGGAGCCCGAGCATTTTTTGTTTGGATGCCGTTTAAATATTGCCCGAAAAGTGCAGAAAACTATATTTGCCAAGATACAAGTTGTCCAAACGAGTTTGACTGTGACTATCGTGCAAACCTGAGAACAGTAAAAAATAAGCCGATTAAACTTGGTGTGTTTTTAAAGGAGCTGGACGCTAATCTAATGGACGCCCAGCTATAATATATAATTATCTTAATCTATTATTGCGCGAATTGAAGCTTTTAGCCGAGGCGACATAACAATGGCACCGCATATGTGAACTCAGAAATTTCCCAGTTAGAGTCTAACACGGGCTTACAACTAAACTTCGATGAGGCGACGATGGATTCAAATTCGATGGACCACGGCAGAGTCACAAATCCCGCCGATGTCTGCCCTCACCGAAGCAAACATCAAAGAATCAAACATTGGAATTGGCTCTTTAACGAGTTGTCTCGAGTACCACAGGACACCTGCTAGCCGAGACACTCAGCACTTCCAACTAGAATAACCGACAAACGGAGCCAGTAACTTCGCGGTTTGTCACGACGACATGACAGTCGGAACTGGACGACAATTTTGGCAAGCATTTCTTCGTTCGTTAGTGCAAGTAAACGTCAGCATTCAATGTCGAAGCATCTCTTCCATTTCGTTTATTACAATGATATCGAGTACGATTTCTCCCTCTTTCGTTTACTTTCTCTGTCTTTTGTCACTCCCCTTATACATATGTATATATGATATATTCTGCTCCTATATAGACTCAAATATAAGTCTAGCTTTGTTCGTCCCACTGGCTCTCTCTTATTTTCAGTCTTCAGCGGCTCCTCATCTTTACGTCCACTTTGACCCTGTTTTTGTCTCATGCTTGACCCTGTCTTAGTATACGCGTGTAGTGATAAAATAGTACGCTCCCGCCAACTCCTTGGGGGTGCGCAGCTGTGATATGGTAATCAGTGTGCAGACATCACAGACAATTTGGAGAACGTAGTAAATGTCGGTTGTAGTTCGTAGTCACGTAGCTCTGTTGTTTCCGCCTGACCGGGAACGGCACACCTGCCACTTGATGCATGAACATACCTAGATGATTTGGTTGCTGACAAATGTTTCATACAAATCCCATATGAAACTGCGCTATTTAACAAACAAACAAATGGCTAATGTTCCGTGGTCGCGTGGACCTGTCACATATGACCACAAAAGGTCAGGGGAAGGGGGGTACGTAGTTAAAAATAAAAAATCCGTCATAGTTCTTTTGTATAACATCACTGTGATTTGGCTTTCTTGTTTGCCCATGGCTAGGTTGCCTTTTCTCTCATTCAGTCGTCACATTCAATCGTCGCATTCACTGTAGCATTCGTCATTTGTCCCAATGGGGTCTAAATAACGGCAGGTCATCGAAGACAGCTTCGCCGACAATCGACCTAAAATTACAATTGTTGCCAAACACCAAATACAATAATCTAGAGTAGCCAGTTAGCGTCTACGACAGCCGATAAGTACAACAATAAGACACTCGCTTCGGAAAGACGTGAGGTTCCACAGTTCCATAGCTCACTACGACCCCGCAAACTGTCATCTGGTGACCGACGACCGACGCTTAACTCTAGTAACGGTGCCTTTGCCATCGACAGCATCATCATGAAGGGCCATCTCGTCCCTATGAATCTCCTTCCGCAACTGTTTTCCCTGCATATTTCATCAAAGTAGATACGGCACAAAGGGGAGGGACACAACGACACTCGAATTGCGCGCGTCAATTTCCCCCGCCTCGCTGTCACGTCGCAGACTAATCGGTCTCGTTGAGGATACAGGTCCGTACCAGGAGATCCGTGACCACGTACGGGTCCATATTCGAAGCCGGTCGACGGTCCTCGAGATAGCCCTTGCCGGCTTCGTCGCACGCGCGGGGGATGCGGACAGAGCAGCCGCGATTGGCGACGCCGGAGGAGAACTCATTTATGGACGACGTCTCGTGGGCGCCCGTTAGACGGCGCTCGTTGTCCTTACCCTGCTTCGGGTCGTAGTTCGTGATATGGGTCTTATGGCGCTTCGATAGCTTCTCGATCGCCTCCTTGATCACCTTCATGCCTCCATCTTCGCGCATCGACTTCACCGAGAAGTTGACGTGGCCTCCGGCGCCGTTCCAGTCGCCCGCCATCGGTTTAGGGTCGAATGTCACTACGACGCCGTAGTCCTCGGCGACGCGGTGGAGGAGAAACCGGGAGATCCAGACCTCGTCCGCGGCGGCGACCCCCTTCGACATCACTTGGTACTCCCATTGCGAAAGCATCACTTCGGCGTTTGTACCGACGATGTTGATGCCGGCGTACAGACAGGCGCGGTAGTGGACGTCAACGACACCGCGGGCAGTTATTTTGCCGTAGCCCACCCCACAATAGTACGGCCCCTGAGGGGCTGGATAGCCGCCCTCCGGCCAACCGAGCGGCCGACCCTGCAAGTCCAAGAACGTATACTCCTGCTCGATACCGAACCACGGATCCTGATCCTTGATTTTGTTCATCGCCTCAATGCACGAGCTCCGGCGGTTCGTTGGCGTCGGTTTACCATCCGGCAAGTACGTGTCGCACAGGACGATCTTGTTCTGGCCGCCGGGAAGGGTCGGGTCGTCATAGATCGCCACAGGCCGCATAAACGTGTCAGAGTTCCCACCGCGCGCCTGGTACGTTGAAGAGCCGTCATAGTTCCACTGGGGAAGCTGATCCACCCGAGTCGGAATGAAGTTCAGCGTACGCGATTTGTTTCGTAGGTTCTCGCCCGTTCCGTCGATCCACACGTAGGTGGCGACGCACTTGTCACTCGGCTGGGGCAAGTCCCGCAGGTAGTTCACCGTCGTGATGCGAGCTGCGTTGTCATGGTGCCTGCGGACCTGCTGGCCGATGCCCTTGAGAAGCCGCGGGACGAGTCTGGACTGGGCAATCATCTTGCGACGTTCGGAGGGGGAAGGGTGATCACGTTAGATGCTCGGAGACGTAACGCTTGGTACTGGCTAGTGACAAAACAAATAGAATTGCGAGGCTAAGGCGCTTTAACGACGCGCTGTCGTACTGAGAACTCGCTGCTCGCCCGTTCCCGAGCAAAGTGACTGATTCACTGCTGCTGCTGCTGCTGCCTGGACGGGGCTCCCGTAGCGACGCTGTGACAGTATACACACAGGACCCTTGCGTCGCCCTCGCCACCAATCGAGACGTCACGTGATCTCGCGCCGAACCGGTAGAGGGCGCGCATTCACAGATATACGACACCGTGTTGGGGCTCAACCGATGGCGAAACATTCGAACGGACCTGATTGTGAGGAGAATATGAAGATACCATATACCAAACAAACCAGCCTAGATCTTGGCAGAGAGAAGACTAATAGAGAAAGAGAGCGGGTGGGTGGGTGTATGGGTAGGAGAGAGAGTCTGTTTGCCAAGTGGTCTGCTTAGACGAGTTCATACGGAATCAACTCAATCATGAATTAAACCTATAACGGGATAGTCGTAGCGCTGAATAGGCTGAGCAATAGTGATTCGATAGATAATATACTTACCACTGAGGACCTGACTGATAGGTAGCTCGCCTGGTAGAACGTCTCCGTCAGTTAATTTATCCTAGGGGAAAAGTGTGTGTTCTCCTTTTTTTGGGGATATCGGGGGTGGCCATGGAGGTACCTGTTGCGCGGAACAGGAGGGCGGGGGTGAAACACACACACACACACAAACGGATGATACTGAACACAAACGACAAACAGCTGATCTGACCCTTCCCCTAATTAACGGCCAGTGTGATCCAGTCGCCAGGTCACGCGTAGAACCCCACACAGTTGTGGGCGCACAATAGGAACGGAAAAGACAACCTTTTGACAGGAAGCCGTGTGCATGCCGTGACGCAGCCCTAGCTATGACCCGAGGACTTGAGGGGTGGACGGCGGCCAACGACCGTTGTGAACGTAATAGAATTCGACACTCGCTAACACAAGTAAGGCAATCAGCTGATCACTCGCCACGATAATTTATACAATCTTGGAGCCGGCGACGGTTGTGTGGCGGGACAAAAACACGGGCGCGACAAGCCCAATACACTCAAATTGCTCCATCGACGCAGCCGGGAACGAACGAACGAACTCATTCTGGCTATTCCATGATCCGCGCGTTAGCGAACAGTACTCGTCTGACTTTTTAGACGATAACAACGCGGACAACGAAAGGGGCACGCCATGAGATCACACAGTTGAAGTTTTTTCCTTTAATCGTTTTGTGACTTATCGGAGTTTATTGAAGGTGGAAGAATGGTAGGTATAGCAGTGGCCATTAGGCTGTCGATTTGCCTAAACTTTGTGTGGAGTTTTTTTATCTGAGCGGACACTTAGCCGATTCGTAGAACTTTGGTGTCGGCCGTTATTCAACCAGAACGAAAGGTCGACCCTTGGAGTATGTCTGAAGTATTTCATTTGAATCTACACGCTTTATTTAATAGTTCGTTCTACTTGATATAGCCTATATGTGTGTGTATAGAACTGTGTAGACGAAAATGCTCTGTTAACACGCTTCTTTGGAAACGCTCCAACTCACACGAACGTTACCCGTACCATGCAGAAATAGCTTGTATTGAGGTAGATTCGACGCGCTTTACTATGAGGGCTTTAGTAGTACGTAAACTGGACATTACGTTGTCCGTAAATAGTAATTGAATGAGAATGTAGGCATTAGTTCGTCAGTTAGTACGACATAATTAACAAGATAACAAGGTCACAGCAGTGATAAACTCACTTATATTACCACTTGATAAACATAACCGATTCGGTGAATTGGTCTGCTGACGCGGGGGGGGATGAATGCCACTCTGGGTTCAATCCATAAAAACTACTAATTTAAAAACTTGAGAATGTTCCTTGAATATTGTTGTTGTTATTCGCAGCTGAAATAGTTTAAAACGACAAGCTTGATCGTGGGCATGCGTTTTTCAAACAATATTGTGGATCTTTGTGGACACAAGCTTTTCTCTTGCTTATTATTGAGTCGGCGCTTCTGTATTGCTGATATTATTTGCCGTTAGCAATCCGTTGCAGAGCCTAGATGGAAAATTATTTTAACGTTAAAATTCGACTATACGTAACCTTTGATGGAATTCTGAGGTGGAACGATAAATTGTACACTTACGTATTTATGCCTTGTGATATCTTATATAAATTATTTAGTTGTAAAGAAGCTATGGGAATAAGTCAGTTACCAAATCCCCCAATTAGAGCACACATAACTGTAAAAGAAAATTATAATGAGAGCATGGGGAATAATAATAACATTGTAAATTTGCTCATGCTTAATAAAAGAATTAAGGGTTGCTAATTCTAATCAAATAATTAAACTTAATGCAGTAATAAAAACACCTCTTCAAAGGAAAAATAAAATATGGAGATCCAATATCTTTGCGGTTAGAACAAAATAGTCATCGATTAATTAACACTTCTATAAATGTAATTATTATGAATAATAGAGAATTTATTACCTTTCCAAGATACTTAATACTGAGCAGAGGTTATCAGAATGCCGGAAAGGGTAATCGGTTCGTTTTGTTCTTGCACATAAAAAGAAATATGCACCTGAAGGTATAAGGCGAGTGTATTTATCTAGTAAATGTTCTCAATGATGATCTGTTCCAGGCATTGCCGCGAACTCCTTCGGTGAGCCTGTCGTCATTTCCATCCTTTGTGGCTGATAATGCTCCGTTACCGCCGCCACAACGGCAGCATCGCCTGTTGAAACGACACAATTCCAACACTTCCACAGGCTCATTCTCACAGGTTACGAACAATAATCTTTTTAGAACTGGAGGCTCGCTGACGACATCACAGCTAACAAGGTGAGTTTATCGAATGTACATCGATTGTATATGATCTGCAATAGCACGGCCACCTCACCGGAGATAGACTGAAATTATTTGTAGCATAAGCTGTTGCTGGCTTCGGCGGACGTGACTGTTTCATTTTTTAAGAAATATTTTAAAATTGAGTCCTTTTTCGAGGCATATTTCACGTCTGTGTTTTTACAAACCGTAATTTACTACTCTAAACGTGAGTAGAGAATATCGTTAGTTGAGTGAATGTGGTCATATGGCGAAGAGGCTGTACCGGAAAATAATTATTATTCCAAAAATGAGCTGATCATCAAGTTTATCAGATCGCGTTTTATAATGCCTGAAATCTGTTTGGGCTTGGGAACGTATATTTCGATACAGCCTTTCCCAACCATATATTAATGGTGACGTCTTGTATTATTTTACAACTGGTGAACGTTTTTAACTAAAACGGGCGTTAAGGGCACCTAAACCTACTTGTTCACTATATTTTATACGTCCCCGTGTAACTTTGCGTATCGTCTCTCCAGTGCCCAGGAATCGAATCCAGAAAAGGATGAGGACGCGCTTCGACTGCAGCAATACATTCCTCAGGTGCGAAGAAGCATATGCCGTATATACATAGCTCAGATGTCTTGGCAGTATGGAAGGAACTTGTTTACATCAATATTGTTCTGCATGTGTGTGGTGACCAGTTATAGCCTTGTAAATCTAAGCATATATTCATATACGTACAAATCGTAAAATATTTGCCTCTCACTGATCTACAATTTTAGTTCTAGTTACTTATTTATCTTTAGTTTACGCATTTTCTATCGTATTTTGCAACTGGCTCCTCGGACATGTGCAGAACGTTGCTTCAAATTTTATATAGAGGCGCTCGAACGCCCGTGGCAAGTTTAATAATGAATTTTATTACTTGCTTTTTCTAACAGGTACATGACCTCATGGATCTGCAAGGTCGTATCGGAGAGGGAACCTTCTCGTACGTGTACAAAGCTCGTCTAAAGGTTCGACCCGACGAATTCTTTGCGCTTAAATACATTATACCGACGTCTCATCCTAGTCGCATTATGAAAGAACTTAAATATCTCAACGACATTGGGTACGTACACTTTTGCTATTATTACACTTTGTAGTTGGCACGGGGGTTTTTAGGATATTATTAAGGACTCAGCGCATGCTATAGTCTAGTGCTATGCAGAAGCCGCACTCCATGCGAACTCGTTACTCAAGCGTGTGCAGGTTTGCGTAATAGGCAATCCGCTAATACTACGAAGAAGCTTACGGGTCCTATTTTCATTGAGGTTTAATCGAACTCTGTGACGGACACCGTGGTTGAGTAAGGCTCCTTCTGACTCAAAGCTTAAATTTTAGGACTTGAGCCATTGCTTGGGACTGCAGGTGCTTACATAAATATATCGATGACTCAACCTAAGGCGGAACAGGATTGAAAAGCTAGTAAAGTCCAGCTCCAAAGAAAACCCCTTTGTCAATTTTCGATTCTGGCTGATATGGTATAACAATTGATTAAAGCTTCAGCCAAAAATACTTTGAAGGTGTCAAGCTTCTATGCCTATGACTTGTCCGTGGTCAGCTGTGTGTATAGCTCGGCGTTCATTCAACCTGCATATATCTTTGATTTCAGGGGAGAAGCGAATGTGGTGCAGTTGAAAACGTGTTTCCTTCACCAAGGCCACGTCGCCATCGTCATGCCGTACTTCCCACATGACCGATTTGCTGTACGTAAATCCCAAATCAGGGCCACCAAATAACATATTCATCTCACATCGCGTAAAGCTTACGCGTAAAGCACTCTGTGTGTCCAAAAAAATCGACAACCATTTGTAATAATTACATCGACAAAAAGGGCAGACATACATTTAATTTTATTAACTTCGTGGTCCTCGCACGTGCAAGTTACTGATGTTTAATTTCTCGGACGTTATCGATGTCATTGTTGAAATTTTCACTCAACTTGCCTGATACGGGGGCAAACACAACGTTGTCATTGTTGTGTGCTTGCGTGATATTAAATCGGCATTCACATGTGTACTCCTTGTTGCAGGACTACGTTCGTCAGCTAAGCGTTGAGGAAGTTCGGGATTACATGCGCAATCTTTTGATAGCCCTTGCTCGAGTTCATGCATTCAAAGTTGTTCACAGAGACATCAAACCGAGTAACTTTTTGTTCAATCGGCAGCAGAAAGTGTAAGTTTAAAGTACTCGTCATTAACGTAACTCGAAGGCTTGACGCGCAATTGTTGCTAAACGGAAGTAGGGTGGAATACTTGTCGGTTGCATTAGTTATTTTTACGGCTCTCAAATGATGATTGTGGCTGACAGCCTGAACAAGCCTGGTTGGAGCTATCTGTGTTTAAATCTACATAATGGTTTTCCAAAAACCTGAATATTGGTAATATAATAATAATAACAATAATATAATACTTAAAATAATAATTAGTATTATATACAGAACAAACGATTTCAGAATAGGCGTCATGGGATCTCCGCTTTCCAATCTCGTTCCGCAGACCCAGAAACAATTTAATTGCAAACCTATCTTTAGTCTCATAACGTATACATGATTCTAAAGGACAGGGCAGAGAATGGCAGGAAAAATCCTTATCCAAGTCAGATGACGATTTAGAAAGAGAACGACGGGAAATTTTCCGGAATATCTGTAGGTGCTGGATTTTTTTATGAATGTGGTGTTAGATTTCTCTTATATCGTAGTCGCAAATTATTAGAGAATTTAAGAAATTTCGCTATATTCCGTATCATTGTCAAAATGTTTACGCACACTTCGCGGACCAAAAGTTGACGAAGACCATCGTCTTAGGATAATTATAGTTGGTATTCATTAGTTGGTTATTGACATTGGCGCATACTGCTTCTATGGTTTTTAAGACATATTTTAACCTATATTGCTTAGGCTTACCTGTCGGCCCTATCTTTATATTTATGGTTCACAAATGATTAAGGAGTGTCGCTGGAAGAGCCTCAGTCATATATGTCCATTGGAATACCCTGAAGTACCTAGGCAAATCGAATAACGTTGACTGTTCTATGACACAAAATTGGGATTCTTTGGATAAGCAATGTGCTGCTAACAAGATTGTAACTTATATCAAGAACGCTTCAATGGTGGTTTTCCCCAGTGGGCGCGATATACTTGATCTATCCGTTATACGACATAAAGACCGTTGAAGTTACAGTAATGAAAAAGATCAAGCATTTGAATGTGGTGCCAGACAGCAGATTAAATGGCTTCTCGCCTTTTTGGCCAGGGTCGAAGCGTTGTTGTTGACGAGTTGGAACGTAAGAGACCGCGACATGTGTGACGCAATATCTCGAAGACCAACACAGTTATGTAACTCCTTTTTTTACACCCCACGTAGCCTATTAAGTCGAGTTCTGCTCAGTTTGCTTTCGGCGATAACTGCAAAAACTCAATGCCTGTCGAGTTAAATTGTAAACAAGGGAGAATCACGAGATTTCAAATATTTAATATTTAAAATATATGTATGCGCTTCCTCAATGCGCTTATGTGCTGGTGTTTGACGGATAGGAAGCGTACGCTAAAGATTTGATTATACCGAAAAACCATCATATCATATAAAGGCTTCAAACAAATCCTTCAAAGAACCGCGCAGCAGCACAGCATTTGAGGCGACAGTCGTAGTATTTGTAGAATCTATATATCCATAAAGAGTCATATATTCTAGTACATACATATATAGTACATACATATATATATATATATATATGCATATATATATATATATATATATTTATATGGGCATGTATTTGTGTGTGGCTGTTAGCCAGATTGGCACCAAATTTGCGAAACAAGTACGTAAGCTGGAAGTGTGCTATTTAAAAGGTACCCTAGTAAGGATCAGGAAAACAATATCACACATTGCATTTGTCGGGCTTTGTATATTACAAAATTGTCCGTGCCATAGTTTGTATTTCCGTTGGCGTTATTGAGTATGTTACCTTCAGCGCGGAAAAGTTCCTATCGATTTTATCGAGCCATGATAATCAGCGTACGGTAAAAAGCTCGTGCGGTTTGCGCTCCCGTTGAAAAATCACCTATAGTTATCAATACGTGATAGTGAAATAACCAACGGTAAAAACTCTAGCGCAGTCTTTAATCGTATGTGGGTTTGCATAGAACTTCGGTTTCTCATTTTATAAGGCACTGTCCACTTTGGTTATTGCGAAAAACGGCGGATACCTATGGGCGGGTGTCCCCATCGTCGTGCGATTAGATATACATTTATCTATCTGTATACGCGTGAAGTGAAGCTGCGAGTAGGAGATTCATGTACTTACATGGTGAGGGCTTTCCCTATGTCAGCGTCCAGAGTGAGTGTGATCGCGCTTAGATAGGGGAAATTCGTCAGCTACTATCCATATCATTGTCTTCCTCTCAAGTGCACCTCTAGCACTTACCTTAAGATCAGGACGGCGAGATTGTTGACCAAAAGCGTTCGTAACATCAATAGCATACAAACGAATTAAATAAAACAATATGTGTATATATAGTCCATTATGTTTCATGTATTGCGGCTCTCTCAGATACTGCCTTGTGGATTTTGGCTTGGCTGAAAAGCTGGAAAACGATGCGAAGTGCCTTTCACCACCGCTAACCTCGCAGACCGTAACGGCAAGCCGAAAGCGAGTCCGGAACGACCAAGAAAACCACATGGTAAGTATTTCGCCAGTCTGGCACAGGAAGTATTTTCCAAAACCTACTTTATCGATATTGATGCATTCATAAAATCTCGTATTCGTACGCTTAGCGAACATAACACGACCTATAGAAGAACCAGTCCTAGTCAATTCGTTACGTACGCAACCATAGGAGAACAAGAACAAACGGTTGTGTTTGGTGCAAGCGGCATCTCCGGCTCTACGGGTATCGAACGGAATGGTTTCGGGAGGTTCTGTTGCTATAACAGGCCATCAGCAGCAAACGGATTTCGTTAGCAGTAACGTTTCAATAGGAAGCGGAGCAAGATTGGGCGCCACGCCACAACCGCCGGCTGCCAGCCAAAAGCTCGAAAGGAGAAGGTCTGAACCCCATTTATCGACGAAGAGATGCCTCTGTTTTGGGAGATCAGAGGTAGGTTTCAGGCAATTTTCCATCAAACGGTTGAGTTTTTCTATTATCTAGAGACTTGGAATATTACTGATTCAGTGAAAATCATTAATTTAATATTGTTATTAATGTAAAATGATTCCTTCCGTATTGTTATTATTATCATTATTATTATTATTACTCTGTGATTGAGTGTGAAAAACATTTACGTTGCAACTGAATATATCCAGTGTTATTGGCCCGTGTCAGCATTAAAGCTCTGTTGGTTTACGATACGATGGGAAAATTTTCAGGGTTTTACTATTATTATGCATGCTTCTAAAATTGCTATATTTACCGGGAACAATATCACTAAACACTGTGACTGTTGACAGGTCTGTAATATTTGCCTGTCGCGGCCAGCAGAAGTGGCCCCACGTGCCGGCACTCCGGGATATCGCGCTCCCGAGGTTCTTATGAAATTTCGCCATCAAGGAACTGCTATCGACGTATGGTCCGCAGCGGTCATTTACCTGTCGTTGCTGTCTGGCCGGTATCCGTTCTTCCGTGCCCAGGATGACCTAAGCGCGTTGGCAGAGGTTATCACTTTGCTCGGCTCTGACAAAGTGGAGGCTGCTGCCGAGGCCATTGGTAAGAGCCGCCTGAACGCGCCGTCGTTCTCCTAACTGAAACCGTATATGAGATATTTTTAAACGCCACTTACGGAATACACAACCCGCTTTTACGTTGGCATTCAGTCTGCCATTTGTAACTCCACTTTGGTCAAACAGCTTCCAGCAGGCACATGATTGTGGTTGTGTAAGACTCGCAGTTTTCTCGTTCTTGACAACGCTTCTATCTCACCGACTGTTTTACGTTTCGCATTCAGGCAAAAAGTTAACAACGACGACCAAGAAAGCTCCCATGGACCTGGCAGCCTTGTGTCTTACCCTGCGTGGCTTGGAAAGCCCTCAACAGCGTGTTATTAACGTTCATTATTCATGGTACACTGTACCTTCCAGTGCCTTCGACCTTCTCTACAAACTGCTTGATCCAAACCCTTGTACGCGGATCACCGCAGAGCATGCGCTCTCGCATCCGTTTTTCACCCAGAATCTAGACTGACAATAACACTTTAGGTTTACGGACTCCTTTCACTGCAGAGGGAATCTTTGCAGGAACATGGCTGGTCCAAGTGTTACTTTGAATGCGGGGTTCGTTGAACTGGCTAACGACAGGACACCTGTCATGGAACTAGCTCAACAAAAGCCGGGAACATCATGTGAAAAACGACTTACAGTGAAGTTAAGCAAGAATTTTTGATGACAGTTTGGCCAAGGTGTTGGTCCCAATGTTTTCTTCTGCGCAACGTAGCTACTTAGGTCGCCCACTGTAGCATCAGGGGCGTAACTGCAGCTCGGAACCGCTGTATTATGTCACGACGCATTGAAGCGTTTGTACTAGTGGCCCTCTGCCGTTGATGTGCGACGGTACCTTATCTCAACAGAGCTTCTTTATATTTGAAGCGGAGCCTCCTTCGTTCTATTTATAGGTTATTTATTGAACAAAAGGACACGTTACGCATGTCTGAAGACAGAAAGAGGGACCTGCTTGCTACGACCTACCTGTGCTCAGTCATCAGGGGTGACTGATTTCGGCTGTGACGACTTGTTCAGAAAAGGTGGGTCAACGATGGCGAGAGATTCATACGACAAGGATACGTCAACATCAACCAGTTAGACAGAGATTTTTCAAAACAAATGCGGCAAGTAGGCGGTGATAACCTGCTTGAAGAGGGAACACGAGATCTCCAATTTGGCGTCGCAGAATGTGAAGTAGGTGTGAAGTTTAACGCCTCAGGGTTTTTGTTATCGTTGTGTGCTCGAATTGTGTCGTCAAAATATAACGTTACAGAACAGATGTTTATAAAATGAGCGTTGGAGCTTACACATTGATTGAATAACATACCCATTCCATTCGCCCACATACACAGAGACGACACAAGCGCACGAGTTCGTTAATGTAAGCCCATCAACATTGACACGTGCATCGGAATCAAAACACGAAAGGCATTCAAACGGGCATATTTATCTTCTACATTGCATAGATATTTATTATTAATACAATTATTATTATTATTATTATTATTATTATTATTATTACTATTATTATTATTATTGTTATTATTATTATTATTATTATTACTATTATTATTATTATTATTATTATACCTATTGTTACAAAATGGGCATCTCTTTTGTTGGATTCACATTAACAATTTTGGTGGAAGCATTTCTTCACGTCAAGTTATTACGATGACAACGCTGATCGTTCGCTGGGGGCTAGACCAGTGAACCGACATGCACTCTCAACGTGTCGCGGACGCTTCCACCGCTGAACCGCAGGCTCAGTTGAAAGAGGCCGATTGTCGAGATGCGTCTGTCGCCATGTTGACGTCCATTATGTTGTTTTATGACGCACTGGCGATTTTCAGAAGTGCAGACGAATGGTGCTTGCCTGTGGGGAAATACTGTATCAGAAAAAACTACGCAGAAGCATTCCGAGCACAGTGCAGCTATCTGTTTTCTTCAGCGAAAGGTTGTGGTTTCAATATCCGTAGGTATACACGAGTGCGCGTGCACACGTGTACGCATGACATACGAACTACACCGGGTATCTCATACACAGTAGGAAATTGGACACTCAATGCGAAAGATGTGTACGTACGTCGTATTGCTACGGCAGTTATGTCCGCAAACAACTTAACCTGCGTGTTCAGACGGTGGCGTGTATGCAAGCACTGAGGTGACCCTATGAGTGAATGCAGAGAGTACGATAGCTGACGAGGCCGGTAAATTACGAACGAACGTTTAGGCACTGTGAGCTTTTTTTGATGGGCATAGGAGTTAGGTAGTAGAGTAACTAACGAGTGGCATGTGGAAAATAATGCATAGAAAATACCGGTCTAATGGGTGAATGGATGTAAAGGTTGTTCAAGTACGGCTTTTGTGTGGTTGTTTATAGCAACAGAAATCTAATGCAGTGTGACTAACGTATAAGTAACGCCTAGTCGACGACAATGGCATTATTAAAAATGTTGAAAATATCACTGATATATGAATTGATTAGTTGAGAATTTTTATAGATAGCTAGGATAAACTGATGTAAAGGAGAACGTACAAAATTGAAAATGGAAACAGCAAAAAATAAACACGATGTTGTATATATTTTTGGACTGTTACTGGCAGTACTATATGGAGAAGTTAAAGGGATATTTGATAATAATAATGTTACAAACAGTTGGAATTTCGCATTAATATTAGCAGCTTACATATATATATATATATATATATATATATAT